>JAQGBB010000154.1:0-25216 GCA_034691745.1 Prismatolaimus dolichurus
GACCAAACTAACACTTAACAAACTGAAGCAGATTGCAAAAGATCGTAGTTTAGTGAATTATTCGAAGCTCAGCAAGCCAGAACTGATTGCGCTGATTCAAAATTCCAATGGCAGTGGTGAAAAGACAGAGGCAGGTCCGCGTACGGATGCTAGCAACAAACAACTCGAACTGGAAAAGAAGGTAGCAGATCTCAGCGCTCAGCTAACCAGTCTCCAGAATTCCTTCACGACTGAAGTAGAAAGCTTGAAAAGGCAAATTGCCGATCTCCAGATTGCGAAAGAGAAAAACGACGAATCAGAACTGTCAGACGAAACAGCCCTAAATGACACCTTCACAACGCATACTATCCCAGCAAGGGATGATGTCATTGAAACGGTGGAGAGCTTCTTTAAGACCAACGAACAGAAGATCAGAAAGCTTCTAGAAAAACCGCTGCTCGATAACAGCATCAAGGTACAATTCATTGGAATCATTGAAATGATTCGTCAAAAAGATGATTCTGACGACACGTTTTCTTTCCATGCGTCAACCAAAACCATCGCTATCCTAAACGCTGGCAATGTTGAGTTTCAGGTAAAACTGGCAAAGCGAAAGATTGCGTCGGAAATAGACGAGTTCCAGAGACGAGGCAGTGGATGGAGGTTCCGACGAATGCTTGGATTACAGATTAAGATTGCCAAGTACCGCCCATTCAGAGGCAGTAGCTACATTGCCCTACCTGCATACATCAACAACAAGAAGGTTTGCATCAATGTGCAGAACAACGACGAGAAATGTTTCCAGTGGGCTCTTCTCAGTGCACTGTTTCCTGTTCCAAGCAAAGATCATCCCAATCGTACCTCCAAATACGAGTCTCATGTCGGTAAATTAGACTGGAGCGGCATCAACTTCCCAACTCCAGTAGCCCAAGCAAGGGTATTCGAGAAGAACAACAGCCAAGTGTCAATCAACATTTTCGAATGGAAACAATCAAAGAAAACGACTGAGAGAAACAAAAGCGAGAGACAAGGAACATATCGACCGCTATATCACACAGATCAACGGAGGGAAAAGCATGTGGATCTTCTGTTGATTTCCGAAGGTGACAAGTACCACTACGTTTGGATCAGAAGTTTTAACAGACTGATGTACGACCAGAGCAAGCACAAAGAAAACAAGTTCTTCTGCACAAACTGCTTTCATGCGTGTACGACTCAAGCTGTCTTGGACAAACATTTGGCAGACTGCAAGGAAAATGGTTGGAGCAAAGCGGAGACGGTTGACAAAATAATCAAATTCGAGAATCACAAAAACGAACTGCCGACAGGCTTCGTGATTTACGCAGATTCTGAAGCACTGATTGAGCGAATGTTTTCTACGACCAAGAAAAAAGAGAACCAAGAGTCGTTTACTGTTGACCATCAACTCCATGTGCCATGCAGCTTTGCCTATATCACTGTCCGAAGATGTTGTTCTGAGACTAAAGTTCATGGCGAGTTGAAGCTCTTCAGAGGAGCCACGGCTGCCGAGGACTTCTTGAAGGCGATAGTTGCGAATTACTATGAATTGCAAAAGATAATCGACGAAGTTAAGCCGCTGAAGATGACTGCGGACGACCACAGAATTTTTGACCGAAGCACGCACTGCCATATCTGCCATGGAAAACTTGAAGATCCAATGGATAAAGTTCGCGATCATTGCCATCTCTGCGGTAAATTTAGAGGAGCAGCACACGGTCTTTGCAACCTGAAACTAAGTCAGACGAGAACAGTAAGTTGCTTCTTTCACAACTTTAGAGGCTACGATGCGCATCCGATTATGAGGGCTTTGGGTGCAATTAAAGATCGGATTCTGCAGGTTAGCTGCATACCGATGAGCACTGAAAAATATACCGCCGTCAGCTTGAAACTGAAAGCCGACAAGCCGTGGGCCAGCTACGAGCTCGTGTTCAAAGATTCATTTCAGTTCTTGAGCGCGAGTCTGGACAAGCTAGTGGCCAACAGCAAGGACTTCAAGTGCTTAAAGCACATGTTCCCCATAGAAGATGACTTTAGCCTATTGCTGAGAAAGGGCGTATATCCGTACGAGTATATGGATGGTTGGGACAAGTTTTCCGAGCTGTGCTTGCCCGCAATCGATAAATTTTCGAGTACACTTAAAGGTGATGTCTCCGCAGAAGACTATGAGCATGCTAGAAGAGTATGGGAGCATTTCAAGTGCCAAAACATTGGGGAATATCACGACTTGTATCTGAAGACTGACGTCCTACTGCTGGCGGATGTCTTCGAAAACTTCCGAAGCCTGTCACTGCAAGTATATGGCCTAGACCCATGTCATTATTTCACGTCGCCTGGTCTGTCTTGGGATGCAGCATTAAAAATAACCAAAGCGGAACTGCCAACGCTCAAAGATAGAGATATGCATGATATGATCGCAAGAGGTATTCGAGGAGGTGTGTCAATGATCACTCATCGGTATGCGAAAGCGAATAATCAGCATCTGCCGGATTACGATCCGACAAAGTCTTCCGAGTACTTGATATACTTGGACGCGAATAACCTGTACGGGAATGCTATGGTAGAAAAGCTGCCGTACAGTGATTTTCATTGGATGCATAAGGTGCCGGACGATTGGTCAGAGCTTAAAGCAAAACTCACTCCAGAGAACGGATACATTTTAGAGGTGGATCTCGAATATCCATATGAACTTCACGACGAACACAACGATTATCCACTGGCGCCGGAGAATCTAGAGATAAAACCAGAGATGCTGTCAGAATACAACAAAATCTGCGTAGAGCAAGAGAATGGATCTATCGACAAAGAAGCCTTGAATGCACCTGCCAAGAAACTGGTAACGTCTTTCACGACTAAGGAGAGATACGTCGTACACTACAAGAATCTTCTGTACTACGAGTCCAAAGGTTTGCGTGTACAACGAGTGCATAGAGTAGTTCAATTCAAAGAAAAAGCCTGGCTAAAGGAATACATTCTCCGGAACACTGACCTGAGAACCAAAGCAAAATCGGAGTTTGAGAAAGACTTTTACAAGCTCATGAACAACTCTGTCTTCGGCAAGACCATGGAGAACGTTTGGAAAAGGGTTAACATCAAGCTGGTTACAAACGAAGAGAAAGCACGAAAACTGATATCGAGTCCTTGGTTTAACTATGGAACCTTCAAGATTTTTACGAAGGATCTGGTGGCAGTGCATATGCCACGCAAGAAAGTGATACTAGACAAGCCTATCTACACTGGATTTAGTGTTCTCGAATTGTCGAAGCTTCATATGTACGGATTCCACTATGACGTTGTGAAAGCTAGGTATGGGAGCAAAGCGAAACTCCTGTTTACGGATACCGACTCACTGTGCTATGCAATTAAAACCACAAATCTCTACGAGGACTTGGTTAGCTGGCAACCTCATCTCGACACGAGCGATTATCCAAAAGATCATCCGCTTTACAGCATAGAAACAAAAAGAAGCTCGGAAAGTTCAAGGATGAACTGAATGGAAAATTGCTGCAGGAATTTATCGGTTTGCGAAGCAAGTTTTATGCCTACAGCAAACTTGATGGAACAGAGGAAAAGAAGGCAAAGGGTGTTTCGAAATCGGTAATCAAGCAATGCCTATCTGTAGAGCAGTACAAAGCTGTTCTGCTCGAGAAAAACTGCTCTGTCTGCTATAAACAAAAATGCTGACAATACGCGTTCACAGTGTGCGTAAACTTTTTTCGTGACTATCTCGTGCGTCAGGATTTAAAAGAAAATTCTAAGAAATAGACATTGTGTATCCAGGTGTGCTCTGCAGAAATGCTTGCCAAATTAATTATTTTATTAGATGCCACAGGTGAGCTTTAAAAAATTTCTTAGCCACCAATGCTCGCTGCAAATTTTTCTGAGCTCAATCGGTGCAGCCAACCTCGGGATATGCGTTGCAAAACTTTGGAGTAATGTGGAAAAATTAACATTTAAATAGATAGAAATTTGAATATAAAATCGTGCACGATCTGCCAGCGGGAGAGAGCCTACTCAAAATGTGCAAAACCCTCACGGCTTTGAGAAAATTGACAAAAGCTCGGGGGTCATGTACGAGAGCTAGAGCTAAATATAAGATTTTTTTCTTAATTTGTTATCAAAATTCACGGACTACTGTTCGCAAGAAACTCAAAATGCTCCGTTGAACTGTTGCGAAGCTGTTGCGCACTTTGTTGACTTTGTACACCGTCTTCCTGGCACCAGTTGTTTTTCGTTTCCAAATTTCGCGAAGTTCTCGTTCTGGTTCCTGCTTTTCTCTGCCGTTTTTGCTTGCTTCGTTTATTAAAAAGTGCTCGTTTTGCTTCGTAGTTTAACGACAAGCCTGCTAGCTACGTTTAAAGCGTGTCAGGACTTTGCTGTCGAACACCTGGCTGGAGGAAAAAAGAAAAAAGCAATTTTGCAGAATTTTCAAAATTTCAACAATTTGCTGATTTTTCTAAAGTTATCATTTTTGTACTAAATTTTCAAGCCTTTAACCATTTAGACTAAAATCACCAAAATTTTGCATGTTCGCAGTTTTTGAGGACAAAGTAGTTCAAAATTTTCTAAAAACTTTACCCAAATTTGAGAGCTCAACGAATCTGCGAGCAGATTGGTAGTCAGCTAATCTTTTTCAACACTGCGATCCAGCGTAGAGAATCGCGTCGCTCGAACTATTTCTTCCGGTTTTCCCGGCGTGTCAACATCAACCGCACGGCGAGGGCACATCGTATACTCTTTCGTTCTTCTCGTGTCGTTCGAGTGCGCCATGCTCGGTCGTTAATGTGGTTGGCAAAATGGGGCACCCCGTTCCAAGGCCCTCGCCCAATCTCTCTCAATAAGGAAATTTTGAAAAATGCCTTCAACCGCCTTTAACATTTTTTTCAAAAAATTTATTTTTTCGATAACTTTTCCTACTTTTTCTCAAAATTCAATTTTTTCAGCCAATAGCGTCCCCGAATCGTTCACCAGGGTGACAATTTAGCATTGTTAGTGATGCATATTAGCTTGGTCTCAGGTTTAAAAAATTTTTGTTTAAAAATGGGGACCCCATGGGGATGGGGGAGAGAAGAGAAGCAAACTTTATGCCCTTTCCTACACGCCAACGCTGTCGTTCATCGGTAGCTTTTCGTCGTTCCTAACTTCAGCGTTATTAACTGAGAGCCACAGTGAAGTAAATGGTTTCTAGATAGCTTACTAGAAAAATGCAAGCTGTAGCACATGTTGAGAAAACTTTAGACGTTCGCTCGTTCGTTTGGCCGTTTAGATCATACGAAATCGTGTATTCAATTACCACAACCTTCGCTCAAGCAGATGTGAACATTAAAAGCTTAAATTCAGTTTGAATAATGTATTCTTTTGTTCCGCTACGCTTCTTCGTTCGGAGGAGACGTCGTCTTTCGGCGGTTGCCCTCTTTCACGCATTCGTAAGCTCGTTTTCCGATAACGACAACCCAGACGCTGACAACAAGCAGGTAAACTTCGGAAAAGATGTTTATGACGGGAAACGGGAACAAGGGCTTCCTCACGCGGACGCAGAATAGAATGTGTCCGGCTAGCCCGAGTCCGGTCAGCACGAAGAGCACTGGCATCGCAGCGACGTAGAGCGCGATGTACTTTTCTTTGCGCTCTATCTTGCCTTTCACGTAGACGACAACGCTGAGGACGAAGAAAATCGGCGTAAAGCACGCGTAGCCAATCGACCAGTTTATGCGGCCGAAGGTCAGGCACTCTAGGACGAACATCACCGTGCAGTGCATCGTCGTACCGAATGCCTTAAACGCAAGCATGCCGAAGCCGCGCGCGACGCCCATGCGAAGTCTGCCGCAGCAGCAAATGTAACGCGGATCGACGCCATCGAGCGATGGCTGCGGCTCTTCGGGTGGCGGAACGAGGCCGGCCTTGATGTACTCGTATGCGCGGACGGCGACGATTGTCGTGAAAATTGCCGTCAGATTTTGAATGGCGTGCGTTACGACAAGGAATACGCCGAATGGCACCACAATGCCCGTTTCTGCCATAATCACAGTTTGGTCCACGACGAAGATCCATCCGAGAATCATGTGGACGATGAGAGCGGCTATGTAGAGCAGAATCGGGGTCGTTTTCTGTGCTCGAATGCCTTTCGGTAGGCAGCGACAAATTATGAGAAAAATCGGTGCAAAGCACGCCGACGCGGCCATTGGCCAGTATAGCTTGCCGGCGGCGAAGTACAGAATGGCGAACATGATGACAATTGTAACGCACGCGCCAACTTCCTTCTGACTGTATTGAATTGTCGCAAGGCAGACGTGAGTCTTGCGCCAACCGCAACGGAAAACCCATCTTGGATCGTCGACGGAAGCGGATGTAGCCGCTGGCTGAAGCGCTGAAATCAGTGTGAGTTAATGCTTGGACTATGTTACAGTGGAAATGTACACGTATTAAAGTTGAGCACTTCTCGTTACGAGTAAATCGGCCTTCCATCGCGCGCATACTTTTCTGAACACTCTGAAGATGTACGCTGCAGCGGCGCCACTAGGTGAACTCTCGAAAAAAAAAAAACAATTTGCGTGCGCACCGCCATAGAACCGCTCTCATGAGCTTAGCCCGGCCGATTGGACCACGACACTTGTAATACCCAAAAAGCACATTTTCACTCAATGAAGAATGCGTCTGCAAGATTTGGCTTAGAACCGCTCTGGATAGGCTAACTAACGAGCGAACGAACATCTGACCGCTTAGCATCCGTTATTGCTTGCTGCGCTCACGCGGGATGCAAAAGCCATGCTGTAAGACCAATCTCGCTACTTCGCAAAATCGAAACCTGGATGAACTGCAAAATCCAGCACGTAAGACTGCACGAAGTGCTTGCCTAAGCTTATACAGACATGCTAATGCGCTTAGCAGAGTGAAGCTAATGCAGTTTGCAGACTAGCTCGCAGGTTTACAACGTAGTGCTTGGCAGCTGCCATTGAAAGCGCGCTTACGCTTTTCTTCTGACGCAACGTCGAGGTCATTCACACCGCTTTGGTTCACTTTGTCGGTATCTTGTGCCGCTGTCAACGGCGGCTCTTCAACGTTTGGGCCAACGGTCGTCATGGCGTCACACTGTTTGCACGAAAACTTTCGTCTTTCGTCGAGCGTTTATAAACACCTGAAATTTAATTAAACCCAAAGGATATGTCACTGGTTGTGGGCAGTGTTGCTCATAACATCGAAAAGCGATACACATCAGATGTCAGCGTTGCATACGCCAACTGTGAGACTAAGGCTTCTGTTTTCCGTCGTTCGGCCTCGATCCTTCCTGCGCTTCTAGGTATGCTTGCCGAATGCAAATATTTGTGAAAGCGTTGCAGTTTGCTTTGGATGTTGGCGACACAGCGAAGCCGCACTTCACGAACCGACGCACACGCCGATTTGTCGAGGCACGACAACTAAAAACGTGCCCGAACGCTTTCTTTGTCAGAAAGTTTCACAGCTTTTGCTGCCACATATATCCCCCAATTTACGACGTTCTACAGAGATATGTGAGCTTGTAAATTTCAGGGGCGCTCACACAAAATTTTTTGGTGAAGCTAAAAACCTTCGGCGGTATATAACTCTGTGTAAAACCACAGGAGCACGAAACAAGTGGTAGGTTTGAACATCTTTCGTCGAACCCTACAATTTGGGCTATTTCGGCGCCAAAAAACGCGAAAACAATTCATGCGAACAGCAAAAAATGTACCTACAAATAGTTGCCAAGCGGAGCGGCTCAGTCTGAACTGGTCTTGGATTTTGCGTGTAAAAAACTCATTTTAAACAGATTTTTCCTCTAGAAATTTTCTTTTTGTCATTCTTTCAAAAGGTTGGGGAAAGCTAAAGCTCCACTGGCTAGACCGTATTGGCGCCCCTGAATTTCCTGACTCCAAGATGTAAACGACGTTTAAGTCGCATCACTGTGAAATGATAATCGTAAATAGCGAAACCAGAGAGTTTGCCATACTCGCCGGCGGTATACGGAATCCGTCCACGAGCGTTTTAAAGAAGACCGTCCGATACACTCGTCCTTCCAGAGAGTACGACGGCAGAGCTCGAAAGCGTTCAAAGCCACCGTTTCGCAAAACAATGGCTGATTGTATAGATAGAAACGTGTGCAAACAGTCGACCAAACGAATAGGCACAGCCGATGGTGGCTTGCTAGTCTGTATTCAATTGATGATTGGGAAGGTTGAATAAAAAGCTGTGTAAAAGACTTACACAGTGCTAGCCGCAAAGCGCTTGCGACGATAAGCAAGCGAGTAAAAAACCCGATTATAATATTAACAGTTTGGATCCGTTTAACGCAATTGTGCACTGTGTTCATGGCCCAGTATTTCTCAGTAACCGGCGTAGCATGTTCAGCAAGTTTGACATAACCACGTACCCAACTAAAATTAGGCACACTTTTGCAATGAAATTAATGATTTGCTCCGGGCCAAATCGTGATTCTCGCACACCGCACGACTCGAGCGCACCTAGCTCACGGGCGCACACACCTTCAGCGCTGATCGACATTCTTACATAGCTCTCATTGATGTGCGTCTAGTGATATGCAGCATATCATTCTAGCTGCATGGTAGCGCTTGCAATAGCTAAAAATGTGCGTGTGACCCTCGCACAAAGCGGAACCGCGATTTTTTAGATTACTCGATTCGTCCCGTCGCCGCTCCTCGCGCTGAAGAGATACGTCAAAACGCAGTTTAGCAATCTTGTAGCCGTGTCTTCGGCTATACGGTGAGCGTTGGAGCGGCGCTTATGTTCACCCTGGCGGACATTTTTCGGTCGGCGGGTCACGATTTTTTCCGTCAGCAAGAATGGGCACACAATCCGCTAGGATGACATACAGCGCCGCTCCGACGCTCACCGTATAGCCCGTGCGCCCATTCGCGCAGACGAAAAAAAACGTGATTCTCGCACGCGCGAATTGCTTAACTTTAGACGCTTACTGTAGCCGCAAGAGGCGAAACTCAGCGAAACGGAAGACACTGCAAGAAAGCGCAATACGTCTAAATGTAAAATAAGCCCTCGGTCATTTCAAAAGGTGGTACAAATACGGAGAAAACAATGTTAAAGACGACCCACGCTTTTCTGTGTTAAGAACTTGAGTCGATGGTCACGTGACAAGCATTCATTTTCAAGATCCCGGTAAAATGTCAAACGTCGTAAAATATTGCGCTTAATTAATCTGGTTTCACAATTTGAGCCAAAATTTCTCTTAGAGAGCGATATTTTAGTTTTAAACTTTTTTTTAAATTGGGCGTTTTACTTTAAGTATACCGTACCCTGGTATAGGAATGCCGTACAGTAACCAATCAGCCGAGGTGCCGCATAAAAATAACGCATAAAACACGGCATGTGTTTTGCAGAAAGTGAACAAGAAACGGGCGGTGGCGGGCGGGGGGGGGGGCAGACGGAGGGCAGGCCGAGCCATTTGATTACTTAGCTATCCTTTTGCTAACACGCTTCGTGCTCCAGGCAGAATGCAATAACTAGCTTTAGTGTGACCGGTATGCTTCAAATTTTGTGTGTAGCATTGCTTGATCTGCCGTCTTCTGCGTTAAACTTTCTATTGAAGCTTTATTTCCAACTCTGACACCGGGAACCGAAAAGGCATCTTGTGAATAAAATATAGCTTGAAAGCTGCGTTTTTCGGCATGTGGCTACCCTTTTTTGCTTTCGGAATCGTCATTGTCCACCAAATCCGTGTTGAAATGACGAAAAAAGTGTGCATTATCATTAGTTCAAAAAAGAGAGATTTTTCTCCTTTCGATGTCTTCCCCATTGATAGGTTTTGTTTTTTATGCTTGAATGTTGGACACGCGAAAAATCTTTCAAGTTGTGAGTCTGCTAACGACAATCCGCATTTCGGCGAGAAGGGCAGCGGGCGTCCTTGCCGTTTGCCCGTCGAATCAGAGCATCGCTTCGATCACTAAGGCTGAGCGACGCCTTGAGGTGCAACGTGGCCGATCTTTATTTGATCAACGAAGGATACCCGCGCATAAAATCGATTAGCTATCGCGTTGGAAACGTACTTCAAGTTGGTCACGTTGGAGTTTGACGTTTACCACCCCGTCGATCTTCGATTTGGTTAGCTCACTGAGCTAAAGAATCTTTCGCTCTCGTCAGACGATGCTGATGGATTTGCTCTTGCCGAGGTGGACAAAATTCCGAGTATTCCCTCGGCGATCGAGGCAATCGTCGGACTCACATTCGGCGTTAAGGTTTTGCGTGTCGCGCAACATGAGAGGTTCTTCGCTGAACGATCGTCGTTGAAGAAGCTTTGCTTGCGTAGTTTTTACACTCGCGACGGTGGGAGAGCGGACATTTTTCGCGTCATCGCCGCGAGCTGCCAGCAGCTGAAGACGTTGACTTTGATCACCTCGGCTTAAACAATATCGGATTGCACCTGATCGGTGCACTCGTCCACTCACGAGTTTCGCACACGGTGGCGTACGCGCTTCTTCTCTGTTTCAACGTCCATTGACGTTCTCATAGACGACGTGAATGGTCACTTTTTGTGGACAAAGTCAACTCGTCGAACTTTTCTAGCTCGTCGCTCTGCTCGGATGCTTTTCGGCTTTGCCGATTCACTTTTCGAAGTTGTGCACTTGTGTTGTCATCATCGTTGTGTAGTAGGGTTCGTCATTCGGTGCACACGATTTTTCCTCGGTGCACGGTGCACGTGCATCGATGTGCACCGAAAAGTATAAGAAATTCTAAAGTTGTATTCTTAGACTGAAAACGAATGCATACAGGCAACACAGAGAGTGTGTTTTGCATATGTTGTTGACACAGAAAAGCGGGCGTGCACTTTAGAACACACCGCAACGTTTCCTATTACTACGGTTTGGGCAGATAAAGACGGGAATAGGGTTGTTGAATTCACAGCCAAAAGCGTCGCACAAGGCACAAGTAATAGCAAAGATCCGACGGAAAGTGGCCAGCAAAAACATATTTCAGGTTTGTCTATTTGGGTTGGGCGGAATTTTGACAGTTCTTTGGTTGCGTTGCTCGACCTGGTTGCATTTTCGCTGAATTTTAAGGCTGGGTTAAACTTGCTGCGTTTTCGACAACTTTTCGGTTAGGTTGTATTTTCTACGCTGGCGGTGGCCGCGTTTGAGCCGTCCCGCGAGCGGGCTGTGGCGCGGCTGCCGTTAAAGCTCTCGTCTTTGTGCTTGGAGTATCGATCGACTGGAGCTGGACGGCCAAATTAAGATTATCTCTTTATTCTTTTTCCCCCATTCTTCCTAATCTTCCCTTATCCCTGCTTATCTCCTCAGCCGACAAAATTAGCCGACGGTATGAGCAACTTGTCAATGGTAGTCAACAACTTGCCAATGATAGGCACCAACTTGCCAATGGTAGTGGGTTTCGGTGAGCTAAGCCCAAACTTATGTGCTCGTTTTTTTTGCCAAACGGCAGGATGCCTTTTCGGCTTTGCCGATTTTCTCGTCTGAATTTCTGTAGTTAGTTTTAGAGTTAGCGCTCCATCTGCAGTGCTACGCGTCGGTGGAAAGGGGAATATCATCTGTTTCTCGTCGTTGTGTACAAGCCGAGGAAGTAAGGTTCGGGGTGAAGGCCGTTACTTTACGTCTGCTATATGCTTCTACTGCCTGTGTGTCCATCGGAAAACACGTTCCATTCGATCAAACGCTGCGAGTAACGCAACATCATACAATAAGCTAAGTCCACAGGCGTTGACAACTCATATACGTGTGACGTCAACCTTTCAGGTTCGCAAACAAACGGAATGAGAAAAACGGAAAAGCGAGTT
Source organism: Prismatolaimus dolichurus (assembly GCA_034691745.1). Taxonomy (NCBI): domain Eukaryota; kingdom Metazoa; phylum Nematoda; class Enoplea; order Triplonchida; family Prismatolaimidae; genus Prismatolaimus; species Prismatolaimus dolichurus. Next base: position 11,774 of record JAQGBB010000154.1, read on the forward strand.
ACCATTCACTTGTTATCTATCTATTCATCGATGTGAAGACTCTGGCTTGCTATAGTTAGACAAAAAAGTTGTTGACAAGTAAGCTATATACGGTCCATGAAATAACACGCATGCATAAAGGCGCAAACCTCCATGTAAAACTTAGAAATTTTTGACGAAAGTTTGGTTGTGTTGTTGACAAAGTTTTCCAAACTTTTCTGCCATTCAGTGCTTTCCTTTTTGATAGAAAAAATAATTTAACTGCAACACCACGAGGATTACGAATACTTTGTGTAATTCGACAAAAACCGCATGTAGAAGTTGGTCGTTATGTGTAAAACAAGAGTTGGATCTTTTCGGTCAATCGCTGTGTCGGCAAGTCAGCGCCTCTTGAATGATCATCAATTCAGGAGCATCGCTTCGCCGCCTTACGCCATTAGCCTTTGCGGAATTTTTTGTTCTTACATTTGTTATAAGAATTATTTAGTCTTGTCACTTTGAAGCTAAAATTAGGTAGTCAAAATACGACGGAATATCGAAATCCGAGCATGCGCAAAATGACGTACTCTTTATAGCAAGTGCACAACGCTCTAAGAAATAGAGGATTCCGAAAAGGCTAATGATGTCCGATTCGCAGGCGTGCTGCTCGTCGTCGGCGTCGGCCTCGTCGCTTCCTCTATTAGCAAATGTAGGTAGCTGAGGACATTGATAGTCGTAAATCTGAATCAGAAAATGCTGAATCGGCTTCGAACGAAGATAAGCTAAAAATCATAGCTGAAACTGAATTTTCGAAACCATTACAATGAAACCAATAATGTTTTACATGATGATAGATGAGTAAGTTGAACGATTCGTGTTTGCGTAGCTTTAAACAAACGAAGTTCCTTTTACGCATTGAACCTCCCCGTGCGTTCCAAGCCGATTACATGAGCGCAGCTACAGATAGAGCACATTAGTCAGTTCTTGTCACGGGTTCTTCTCACCGTATGGTCAACTATCACGCGACCATGCCAATAACACAGCTTTAAACAATGGTCACATATACGTATACAATCAATAAAAATTGGCACAGCATCTAGTACATATCATGTGAACCAGCTGATATGTGCCGTTTTCACTGCAGGATGACAATCGTCCGTACACCGTCTCAACGAGTTCGTGCTCCCTCAAATATCCGACCACCGATGGAGCACATTCTGTGGCGACAGCGCAAGCTCGTCTTGTTCGGCGCCGGCGGTGGCAATATTTCACACGATGAGGCGGCGAGCGGGCGAGAAGAAACTTTGCAAACAACAGTGACACATCAGATGTAGCAGATTCTGCTTCTGTAAGCAAACAAAGTACCAGCAAATGTTTCAGCAATATAGATCACCTAGCATAACACATATAAACTGGCAAATGAGTGGTGACTGCGTATTGATAATGAGCACTGCAAACGCCAGCAGAAGATCAGCGACTAGAAAGTACGGCACCGGCATTGGTCGCTCAAATATTCGAAAGTTTATAAAGCTCTCTCCAAGTGAACTCGTATTTATAAAGGCGTAACGACGTCTTAAACGGGAGACTACTGCTCCAAGTAGAAATAAACTTCGAAGTCAACGGACTTTGCTAACTAAAGATGAGTCATAGAACTCCTCCGGTGAAAACTGGTCCTGGCCTGTTCGCAAACGAAATGGAGTTTTCAGGAAAATACTGTGTTTTCGAAAGAGTGAAAATCCTGTGAAATCTGTTAAGAACTCCTCTTTAAAAAAGGTATGCAACTAGCTTGCACCGCAGGGCACGAACACTCACGTGACATCACTGTGCTTGTCGTCACATACGCTGAACTAAGCTTGGTCGGCCAGCACCAAGTCTCTATTCTTAAGCACATGAAAGTCTCGCTAAGCTTGACCATTTCATTATCTGATGTCGAGCCAGAATAAAAGCTGGAAATGAATTGGATTGTTCCTCCCGGCTCAATACCGACGAGTGCCTTCAGGGTGTCCGTCCCCTTATATAATCTAGGCTTTGCACGGTGGCTGCCTATCAGAACGCAGTAGAAAGTCGAGCAGTTTTCAAGTCACGATGAGTGCTAGACCACTGCTTTGTGAGTCTACACAGCAATGAAGTAAGCACCCCAGCGTGAGTGGGACAAGACTATGTATAATACACAACGACGCTAAACTGTGTCAGGCTATACATGGGCCTAGACCAACGTATTAATGGGCGCCCGTTACAGGGGACACCCCATCACCGTACGCTCAGTCTTATATCGTGCTCTACCTAGCATTTACCTGTTTGAATAGGCTTGTGCGTACGAATCTCGGTCGAGTCAATAATCAGTCGTAAGTTAGGGAACAGCGCTCTCATCGTCTCCGTCTGTCGACTCTGCGCTAACTCACGTGACAGGAATTGGATAAGTTCGCCTGCCTGCTTCGCGAACAAAACGGCCCCCTGTGAACAAGATTCTTCACCGTCGGTCGACGAATCTATACGTACACATTAGCAGCACATGCACACACATCATTGGCAAGAAAATTTCTATACTGCTTCTAGGGGGCCATGCACTTTTGGCGTCACGTAAAAACTCGAATTTTCGGATTCCTTCCTTCTACGTCACGGGTTTTGGGATACTTATAACACGCAAAATCACTTTCGGCCGGACCCCTACCCCTCCAACCGTGAGTTCATAAATGCCTAATTCCTAGGGAGGACTACAAGCGCGTAACTACCTACTCGGGTTTTATACGCTATGCGGCAAGTGTATTAAAAGCGTAGAACCTACTGCAAAAATTTTTCCCAGAAGAAGGTCGCGCAAGCTCATACGTAGCTTCATGACGTAAAGAAGCATCTCAGTGGCCGTACTTAGCTTGCGTGGTCGCGTCAACCTCAAGCCTTCGCAAGCAAATCGCTCTTGGCATCTACGCAGTCCTAGTGTTTTATCATCGTGTCAGCACCTCGGGCACGAAACAGCTTGAGCGAAGTCTCAAACGCCGCGACGTTCATAAAACCGGTGAACATCCGAAACTCGCTCGCTGAACAGCTTCTGACTAACGCCAAACTCGTAAACTGTTTAGACTGAAACTGCCGTTGAGCACTAGCTAGCTGACAACCCTACTGGCGCAGACGAGCCGCCAGCTGCTCGGAACATACTCTAAGCTTCTCGTTCTCGCATGTCATCTCGGCTAGCCTTGACTCACGCCTGTGGCATTTTGATTTGAACGCGAACATGAATGTCAGCGCTGCTAATATGCGTAGAAAAACAGCTGCGTAAAACAAGCTGCCTTGAAGGAACGTACTGTACGTACGATAAAAGTACTGGACGAACAAATATGCGCAGGAGAGTGCAAAATACATAAGCCTGTCATTTCTAAATCAACTAGTGAGCCTACATCCAGCTTTACACGACAGAAACACTAATATATGTCTATGTAATGTGTACGAAAATAGTAGCAAGCCGAGATTTCCGGAACTTTACGGCTAATTTAGCTATTTTCAGTCATATAATTTCCAGATAGTAGTCAACACAGCTTAACTCACAAAAAGTAACTTACTGTTCGTCTGAAAGGACTTGCTCTACTAGAGTGTCAACTGCTAAACGTTTTTCATCGGCTAGACCCGCCAGCAATGCATCAATCGACTCCGAAGCTTTACGCTTAGCGCTTTTGCCATAATGGCGTCCACTCATTTCCGCTAAAACGATTACACTAGCGAAAATATTGCTCTATCTAGTCACCGTCTCTCGTACAATGCCGGGCCTTCAACGCATTGCGCAAACAAGTTGAGAGGCATTTGTAAAATCAGAAAAATGACAAAATCACCAATCTATATGCGGGCCCTGGCACAAATATGCATTCACCACATAAAATCTACAATATATATATTCAGTGCAGAAAATTGGGCAGCATAGAAAATTAACCGGAAAGGTGTAACATAAGCAATTTCTGCCAGAAATAATGATTTTCACCTTGTCGCATTGTTTGTCAACCCGCTAACGGGGAACCGACGTTTTTTCAGGCGCCAACTGAATTGACCTATTGTTGCTGAACTTTATATCATTACTTATAGCACACCAGACTGGTCTAAGTTAAATAACTAGTGAATAAAAGATCATGCCGTGAACGTTGAAAAGGAAAGTTTTTGTAATGAAAATCAATAGGGTAAACGAAAAAATACCTGAAAGTAGTTATGGAAAGCTCTGAATGCAATTAGCGCACATGCTAAAAACATTGTGTGATGTTGATTTGCAATGCTTATGCTTTATTTTCGGTCGAAATTCGAGCAAATTCGACAAGCTCAACGTTGCCGAAAACTACAGAGTGAGCACGCACAGCAGAAACAGATAGAGAAGACTGTCAAAAAAGAGACTGCAGCTCGATCGGCTGAGAGATGCTCCGGTAGAACGGCTAACGCCAAAAAGCGGCACACTTTTTAAACAACGAACTTTTGCAACTGCACTAGTTCCCGCTTGACGCGACACTGACGTTTCCCTTGCCGCGAAATCTCCTGTTCTAGTTGCGTTAGCTGCACTAAGACCAAGCGACAACATGAAAATGCGACCGTTAAAGCCTGTTGGGTGACTCAAGGCTTTTCAAACGAGTGTGTGCTATGTGACTAATCGAGGCCTCGCCAAGTGGAGGAAGCGAAAAAGTTACTGACAAATAATTTCGCGATGATTTCCTAAAATGCAGTTTAGCATGCAGCAAAAAAGTACGTGCAGCCTCTATTTGTCGATATTTTACACTCGCTAGAAGTCGCCAAATTCAATTGAAACAATTGTTTAATTTCATTTTATTTTTAACCCTTTGCTTATTTCGCCAGTCGCTGATGCTGAACACACAAAAGCACATCACGTATTGGTTTTCTGATACCACCCTCGTTAGCCAATGACCTGATCCGAAACAGAGCGCTCCAGCGGGATAAAGTGGCTCCAAAACGTGGTAGGCCACAACGCATCCACTATTTTAGCTGTCACACAAGTATGTGACAATGTCTCGCGTAAATCTTGCAAAAATAGCAAACACTCAAATTTTGCACAATATTTACATCTTTCGAAGCGTCGCAAAAGTAACAGAAATTTTCTAAGCCAGCAATTGATATATAAATTGAAATTTCAACTCCGATGCCGACGGTTAGATTTTGCAACGTGCAAAAAAGTAGAAGGTAGTTATTTTTTGTTACAAAACAGTTTGCTGCAAAAGCAGTTTTACATCGCCCCAAAAAAAAAATAAAGCAAACTTTAAAATCGGCAAAAACAAACTAAAAATTTATGATACTCCTGGACAAGACCTCAAATAATTTGCCATTTTTTACAAAAAAAAATACATGTCTAAATTGGCATTTTTTAACGAAAAATTCAAAATTTTTCTTTGGCTCGTTATGCTGGCCGAAATTTTAACAAATCGGATGCACCGCTTCTCGAAGTTTATTGACGCAATATGCCAATGGGCCTGCGGCCATTTATGCCAAAAACAATCGATGCCAAGGAAATTTTGAACCATGCCACATGAGGAGTGCACGCACCAAATTTTAGCCAAATCCGTTAAGGCGTTCAGGACTTATGCGTAAAACACCTTATTTTTACACGGCAGTGGGCTTGCTGAAGCACATTCGAGTTGTATTACGCCGACAGGGACTTATCTTCTAACTTGAAGCCGCATTTGTCCCAATGTATCTTTAGCGAAAGTTCAGGCCACTTGCTTATTTCGAAAGTTATCGTGTCGACGGGCGGCCAAACGGACAGACAGACAGGTCCGATCGCAATAGGCACACTGACTGCGTCAACGTGTCTGAAAATTGAGGTGTATGAGCTTTTTGCTCGCAGTCGTGATAGCTTTTGCCAAAGTGACATGAATTTTTTCTTAAAAAAACAAACAAAAACAATTGTTTTTGATTAAAAACACAACAAAACAAAAAAATTTGTATCGTCCGATTAAAAAAAAATTTCAAATCGGCATACAAAAAAATCACTAGTAGAAGACCAATCTGCGTAGAAATCGACTTATATTGCTGTTTTTTGAGACACCACGAGGAGATGAGTCAAGGCTTTTGTTGCGTTTTCTAAACACGCCTATAAATTTTAGCTTTGAACCAACGACGAAAAGCAGAAGTACAACGAAATGTCATCGGACGCGAAGAAGACTGAGAGTTGGAAAGTGGTCGGCGTACCCGTAATGTTTCATCTCGTTCCCCCCTGGCCTGTGGTGCTGAATGCCGGCGTGGCAACTGCCGCCCTTGTTGGTCAATCGCAAGGGGCCAACGAGCGCACCAGCTTAGTGAGCAAGAAGCCTTCGAGCGGTTCTTCATTCTACTACTGTGCGACTGAAACCACTGTCAACGAAGCGACGGCACGTTCTTTCTACATAGCTATGCTAACTTGAATGTGTTTTGCAAAAATTTGAAGAATTTTGACGAAATTTTTGACGCGTTTTTCGCAAAACTTTCTCAGCATTTTGCGAATTTTTCTTAACATTTTGTAATTTTTTGTCAAAAATTTTTAATTTGCGCAGGAAATTTTGTATTCTTTCAGTTATTTAAACCTGACTCTGATAGCAACTGAATAATCTTAGACTACCGAAAGCACGTCACCAACTGCCGAGATGAGACCGATGAAGGCTACCAGCAAGATCATCTTTCCTCGAATCAACAATCGAGTCCGCAGCACGATGGATACACTTCGACGCTGTCCTCGTAAAGCGCTTGGCACCTCGGAGGTCACCATAAAACGGGAGAGTGACGACGAGCTTTGCTTTGAAAGAGTAGCGCCGCTGCCGGCTGCATCGCGAATTTCCTCGACGTTGAAAGTAACGCCAGATTCAAGTGATAACGATAATCACATTTGGGCTGCTCGGGTGCGAGGGATCCGAAAGAGAGCCTCCGCGTTCTACATAAGGTGCTTGCCTACAAACTCGAAAGCTCGTCGCGCGCTCTTCGCAGTGTTCATCGCTCTCTGCATCGGCGTGTGTCTCTACGGCGTTCTTAGCGCTTCGTCGCTCATGTCGTGGTACGTCGCGCTTGCGATCAGCGCCTCCATCTCGGTCGCGTTGGCGATCGCCGTTTCGTTGAGCGCAAAGGTTGGCTGCGTCGCACTTCTCTGCGTTCCCACGCTCTCGTCGTCTGCCGGTCGAGCGGTCCTCTTCGCGCTCATCACAGGCTTGCTCGTCGGTAACACAATGGTCAGCCTCACGTACAATCTGCACGAGGCGTCCTCGTCGTTCGCGTGCTTTGCGGAGATTGCGAAGAACCAGGTGCACGTCTTTGAGATGCTGAAGACATCGTTGCAGGCCGTCCAATTCATTTCGTCGCTCTCGATCGTTACGGTGCCCGTGATGGCAGCTCTCTTTCTTCAACGAGAGCTCAAACGTCGCGAAAAAGCGCGAGCTTCGAAGAAAGGTATTTTCGAATACGCACACACTGCATTCGAGAAGAAATCATCTGGTGTTTCACAGAGTGCGGGAATGAAGCCTAGACAAAATCATTTAAAGTGCAACAAAGAAGCATCGTGTTAACTTGAAATACAAGGAAATCAGCAAAGCTGAAAAGGCATCCTGCCGTTTGGCAAGAAAAATACTAGCACAGAAGTTTTGAAGCAAGACAAAAGAAGACCACAATACCTAGTTTAATACCACGTTTTTCCTCGCTTTCTTCCAGAAAACAAAACAAAAAATACAATTTTACTACCTCCGAAGCCTCACAGAACTGGAAAGTCGGCACCTACCATTGGCAAGTTGGGTACTACTATTGGCAAGTTGTACACACCGTCCACTAACTTTGTGGCTGGGGATGGGGGTCGGAGGAGCGATAGGGGATACGGAGTATACGTTGGGATAAGGGAATAATCTCAGTTTGATCGTATTGCTATCCTTTTTATTACGCGCTGGAACTCCCTTTTTCTTCAAACTGTGGAGAACGCACACCAGCAGCTGGCTTCAAACGATACTTCATCTCAGTTTTAGGCATGCTTGTTAACGGCAGCGTGCGTTCTCAGTCCAAGGCGGAAGCGCGAAAAGCAAAACGGCAGCGAAAAGTAAAAGCTCTAAAATTATTCGCAAAGCTTCTTCCCACGCTTGTACATCTGCTCCTCTCGACGCTGCTCATCGCCGCCGATCTCTCGCTCTCCTGGTTCGAGTCGAGCATGGAGGCGGACGGTCGTGGCCTCTCCGCAAACGTCACATCATCGCACGTGGTCACTTTCAACGGCGGTGCTGATGGTGCGAGCAGCAGTCGAAATCGTTACTTGGTGCGCCTCATGAGCAGCTTGCAATTCAAGATGGATCTCAACGCCGGTCTGACTGTCTCTCCGTGTCTGCCACATCCGCTCCCAGCGGGGAGCCTCAAATGTTTGCCCGTCGTTGTCGTGCTCTACCTTCTGGCACTCTGTACGCAGATCCTCCAGCACACCGCGTTCTTGCTGCGACCGAAGATCGTTGCTCACTTCTTCGACTGATTTGACGGACTGGATGTGAACATATGGGGAAATGGAAATTAACTTAAATGAAAATGTTGTTGTGAATGCGGAGGCTTGTACTGATGGAGTTCATGATAGCAGCAGGAGTGTTACTAAAGTGAACAAGTAACTCGGCAACGCCGAAGTGCATCCTGCGTTTTGACAGAAATTACACGCAAAAGATGGGAGTATTATAGACTACTGAAACGACAATTTCACGTTGTCAAGCTTTCTCACTTAGCATATTTAGCGCAAAAACTACTAAAATGCTGGAAATTTCGGGTGAAAAAATGTCTTGTTTTTCGAGACCGCTCTATCGGGATTCATCGTTCATGAAAGCAAAAAACAAATACAGTGGGAACTGTTCAATATCACCGCCGCGTACATAGGTCAGCTGGGGGATAATTGTCCAGCAGAAACCAGCTCCGGCGGCTTTGTAAGTGTTCCGTTCGTCGACGAGACCTTAGAGCGACGTTGATCGCAACAAGAACAGTGGAGCAGATGTGCGCGAACGCGCCGAGTGTAGACGGCGAAGCTCACGTGAACACAGGCGACCGCCGCGTACGAAATGATTATGAGAATGCCCACCGTTTGCGGATCAGGAAACACAGTCGTGAGAATACTCTTCATCAAGTACATAAATTCCTGGAGCGCCGCCTGCACAACGTTCACGACGCTACGCTCGAATTCGGTGATGCTCTCCTGCACGATTTGCGTGATCGTCAGGTCAATCATCCACAAGCCTCAAATGAGCCAATCACAGCTCTGCTGAATGAACCAATCGCAGCTGTCCTAAATGAGCGAATCACAACTCTTCTAGATGAGTCGTCTGTAGTCTGTTTGTCTGTGGACACGATACCGGCCGGAATAAGCAAGCTAAAAATCTGAAATTTTGCAGGTAGATGCGCTGGCCCACGAATGAGATCGAATTAGGACAGGGGTTTTGGGGGATCAATTCAGGTGGAACAGGCCGCGACACAAGGCCCGCAGCAACGTAAAAATACGATCTTTTGCATCTAACTCTAGAGTGTTTGAACGGATTGAGCTATAATTTTGGGCATCAGCATCCGGAATCATGTGCTAAATTTAGACAGTTGTTATGTTTTTTGTCGTAAATGGTTTCAAACCCACTGGCACCTTTGTGATTATTGATATGCGAAGAACTTCTGTATCACTGGGCTTCGAGGATCCAACTTGTTCCACTCGCAGTCGTTTAGGGATCATCCATTATTTACGCAAAGCAAAAATCTGGATTTTTCGACCACCCCTCCCCCCTTGTCATGCATTTTATGTGTAAGGGATAGGCTATCTTTTACACGTGTCGTAAAGTTTGGGCCAACCACCCCCCTACCCCTACTGCTTTACGTAAATAATGAATGATCCCTTAGCAGAGAAGCTAGCAGAAAAACAAGGTAAAACTCAAGTCAAAGGATATTTAAGCTAAGCTAGTCGCAGAGAAACAGAAAACGCAGCACATCGCGTTTAGCGCTACGGATGGACGGACGGACGGATGGACGGATGGACTGTTTCATGCACAAACGACGGACAAAACAAGCATTCAGCGAAACAAAGAACTAATTTAGTTCAAATAAATAGCGTAATACGCAGCATAAACCAGAGAATTTGGCAGAACCGACAAGCAATGGATCGTTCGCCGGTGTGCGTTCGCATGTGAACGCTCAAACTTCCTGAGTACGCGAACGTCTTCCCGCACACTTTGCACATGTGTGCGACGACGCGCGACGACGACGTTGACGAGCCGGCCGCCGACGATCCCGGTGGCCGCTCCGTGTGCACAGACTAGAACGCGGTCTGCCTCTCAGAAACTACCGTAATTCTTGGGAACCACTGCCAGCCTACTTTAACGAAAAGTCGTAAATATGATTGAACGGTGAACGCTTTCGGGCAAAGCTCGCACTTGTACGCTCGCCGTGCGTCTTCTTGTGCGTGTAAAGGGCCGGTGGTGACGAGAGCACCTTGCCGCATATGCTAAACTTTGCGTATGTTCTAAAAGCAGTCACATGACATGCGCTTAGAGATCACGTGACGTAAATTTCGCTCGTACCTGATTCCCAGGTGTGTAGTCTTTTCGTGCACCCTTCGCGCTTCGTACTGCGCAAACGTCTGCGTGGAGAACTTGCACTTGTACGACTTCTCTCCCGTGTGCGTTCGCTCCTGAACCGCGACGACGGTCTTCTGTGCGAATTTCTTCCCGCAGTAGCAACACTCGAATGGCTTCTCGCCTGCGAAAGGCACAAATCGGCAAATTCATAAAAAATTGATCATTTTTACAGTTACTCACCTGGAGCGCGGCGGGCTGAATGAAGCGTTTCAGGCAGAACTCCCATTCGTATCTTCGTTCTCCGGTGTGGGAACGGATATGCATGATCAAAGACGTCTGCTGAGCAAAGGACTTAGGATAGTAGTTACAAGCGAATCCGAGGCGCGCCTCGCGCTCGTCATCGTGGATGACTTTCACCTGCAAAGAACGAAAAAATAGTGAAATTAAAAAAATGAATAATGAACGACAAATATTTAGAAAAAAAATTATTAAAAAAAAATTTTCTTCTGCAAAACGAACCTTGTCGCATTGCTACGGTTAACAGGCTCGAGTTGCGACTGAAGCACACTCGACCCTTCTCGGGCAAGAAAACCGTACACATTGAACCCTAGCATAGCAGAGGTAAAATAATCGATAAAAACAGAACGCACCCGTGTATATGCAAAACAGCACTTTCGATACCGAAATGTTCTTGATAACGCCCACTCTGCGGGCCATCGAACGCTCCTCGTACGTGTCGCGAATGCGCACTTCGATGTCCGTCGACGTCCAGTCGTCGTTGAGCAATTGCGCGGCGTTTGCGACCCGTCGTACGGCGTTCGACTGCCCTCCGAGTGCAGCGGCGTCTGCGAACCATACATCGGCGTTCGCGTTGCGTCACCAGGCGTCGCCGGTGTGCGTTCTCCCGCCGGCTTCGGCGTTTTCACACACGGCGATGCGGCGCCACCGCTCGCCGGTCCGATAGTCTGTCCACCACGACCCACAATCGCAAGACGCGAGCGATCGATCATGATCGTCTTGCACTACGTGTGAAGCTCGACCTGCGCCGTCTATACAAGAAGCGAAGAACAAAGTACGTAAGACTACGTCCCTATCAGCAAGCGATTCTGTAGTAGCCCTTGTACGGGCCTTGCGTGATCTTCACCGACTAACCAATCAGCTTCGAGTCGCGGCGAACCTTGTTGCCGAACGCGCCGAGAGCGCCGCCGGTGACTGGCTGCATGAGCGAGCCGCGCGCCGACCCGCCACCGCTGCTAGCATGATGCGGCGACGAGATTCCAGGACTATGCATGAACGGGGAAAGCCCGCCCGTGTAGTCTGTAATCGACATGAAAAAAGTCAATAAAACACACAATTCGAAAACTACATACAGTACGTAATCACTACGCACTTTCTCGCGCCGTCAACTTCCCGCCAGAGGAAGCAAATGACGCGATCCAGAGACGAACAGACCACCGTTGTCGGGAAACGTACGTGAATGAATGAAGATGCAGTTTCGGAAGACGTGCTTGATTTCAAACTGTTTGCCCTGAGTGCGAAAAAAGGCGAATTTCACTCACGTACTGTACGTATATACGTAAATGTCACCCGCCGAGCGTACCGAATGTGGACCATCGATAACGTTCACTACATCGTGGCGCATGTTGTTCTGGTCCGAGTCGAGCGCGACGGCAAACCCGTTGTCCTTCTTGCAGTGCACGTTTGCCGGACGCACTTGAACAACCTGTAAAGGAGAAAAATCGATAAAAATTTCAAAACTCAAAATCGACGATAAAGAACACGTCTATTTGCGCGTAAGCTACGCACCTTTCCGTGCATGTTCAGCACGTGGAAGAACTCCTCAGTGCGCACAATGATGCCCACCGTCTGCGGATCGAGCTGTACGAAATCGCCCCACTGGTACTGTCCGTACGAGTAGACGCCGGACGACGTCTCGGTCGAGATCTGAATGTCTTTCGGCATTACTTTAAGCTACAAACGAATAACAAGTGTAGACCAAAGTATTCGTAACGTGCAGTACGCACTATACAAAATATGCATGAAGAGCGAGTTTTGCGTAGAAGGAGAATGTACATACTGTGAATACGATTCAGTGAACAAATACTACATAAGTGTTCACCTGGCGCCGTTTACCTTGCTACACGTAGGCAAGTGCATACGTGGCTACAACGCTGTCTTGAACTTTGACTTCACCATCGACAATTCGTTCCATACACTCCGCAATCCCCACTTGAATTCTAGCTAATGTGTTGACGGGCAGAAGACGTCGCGTTGCGCAATACGGCGGTTGCCGGGAGATCTCTTGCTCCTTTTCAACCCGCCAAAAACCGCAGCTGCTGTCGAACGTCGGAAGCGCGTAAAACTGAACGTCCGCAATTTCATACGTACGCCCATCGAAAACGTTCGCAATAAACCGTTCGACACGTCCGATACGATAGGCTACCACGATCCCGCTTCCTCCACAACGTTACTAAAAACACAGTGTGCACATATTGCATGTGTTGTCTTTCGCATATGTGAAACACGTAGTTCAGTATTGTACAGGGTGGCTTTTAAGTTCACGCACTCCGGTGCCAGGACATAGAAACGGACACGTGCGAGCTGCAGTGTCCAACTTGCGTTAGTAGACAGTCCCACCACTTAGCTTCAAAACGCACTCACACTTGATAGAATATGTCGCCTCCAGTTTCAGTACGCGGCTTCCGACTGGTCTGGGTCCATATCATAAATTTTCGGTCCCTGTCGCCGACTTACGAAGTGAATATCTGGAATAAGTTGCGGCACTTGTAGCTTTTTTAGCATGATCACAAAACTTCTTCTTCGGAGCATCTTTTGATCAGAATTAGTCACTGTAAGCGCCAACCAATGGTAGAAAGGCACTTGAATAAATAAGCTTTGCCGAGCAAAGCGAAAAAATTACCACCTTTGCGCTCTTAAAAGTAGGACACAAGGCTGAGCCCAAAAATGCTAAAATAAA
>JAQGBB010000155.1:0-25180 GCA_034691745.1 Prismatolaimus dolichurus
AGATGTAGACGAAAAAAATATTTATGTAGAAAATTTTCGAGCACCACACAGATGTCGAAAAAAGTGTAAATCTCAGGCACGCCCCACCCTATTATTTTTTCGCCACTTGCGCCCAGTCAGAACGATATACTACTCTGGCACATTTAATCAAAATGCTATTTTAGCCATGTTATATTTGGTAGGCAGCTAATGTATGCACATAATGTGTAGGAAAGGTGAAATAAAATATCATGTGTTGTCGCGCGTTTATAAACAACTTGACGCGGTGTCCACTAATTGATTTCACTCGTCCGAAAGCGTTAAAGCAATAGTTTAGTTCTATGTTACCCACATGTGAGCCTCATATGCATACAATATTAATTTGCGTAGTGCTAAGAAAGAACTCTTTGCACCGTCTTACGCAGCTTTAAAAACTGTAGCAATCGCTAGCAACAAAATTTTTTATGTCGCTGCTCATTTCAGAGTTAATTCGAAAAAAACCACATTTGTCCCTCGGTTCCTTAAGTTGACTGCTACGGGTCAGAGATTTTCATTTCGGCCCGGCCGGCCGAGTCGAGAAAGATTTGGTTTCGGGCCGGCCGAGCCAAGCCATGGTGTCAGGTGACCAAGATAGTCGAAGGGTTGGAAAATTTTTTCGGGCCGGCCGAGGGCGGATAAAATTAGTAGTCAAGCCGGCCGAATCACAAGCGCCAGTCGGACCGGTCGGGCCGGGCCTAGATTTTTCAGAAATGAAAATGTCTACTACGGGTGCTGCTCTCAAAATTTTTTGAAGCCGTGAAGACTTGCATATTGTCTAACTAAGCGTGAAAAAATCTCAAGGCTTTGAAGAGCTTTGAGTCACTGCCTTCCCGATTTATCACTTTTTCATCGGCTTAGCTTCTAAACTTTAACCTAGTAATAAAACAGATGTGAGCTAACAACTCGATTTTACCAAACAGTGTAATAGAAGTTGCCGTTGTTCATGTGCACGAGACTAGCCGCTCAGTCAGTCGCAAGTTACATACGCAAATTATGTGCCTCACTTTTGCATGGCTCAATTACTGTTCTTGTGGATGAGCAAAGGCGAGACACTCAATTAAATTGAACCTGTCGCATTAAAATCATACTAGCAGCCAGTTAGTAAACATGTCACTTATACGTCATCGAGATGGATTAACAAAGTGCATTACAGTAGTGCAAGATAGCTTTTTCCTGCTTTTTTAACTACGCGAATTCGGCAGTCGTTTTCCATCAGATCACAAATTTCGATTTTTCTTGGTTTAGGCCAAAATTTGCACTTTTAAAATTTTTTCTGTCCTTTGATGGCATCCTGAGTGATTACGTTTGTTGTTAATCATTCAATTCAACTTGCAACTGACTATTGTTTCGCGTATCAATTGCACTCGTAGGATTGTCATTCTGACCTACGAGTAGAGAAATAATCGCTATAACTTTAAATTTATACAATTTAAAACGAGTGAAGAAGACGTGGACGGGTTTGTTTTTTTAAACGGGGTGTACGAGTACTGATAGTGTACCAGAAATCTGAGGCTTCTAAAACAAGCAAAAAATAATTTTCTGGACGAAAAAACATGCACGGCGAGCGAAAGTTGTGTTGTTTGTGCTGACGAAATTCAATAAGAAATCGAAAGTTGACGACGTTTTCTCTTCGTTCTCCTTTTACACGGTTTTACATATGTAAATCGTGCGTTTTGCTATTTTCGACGCAAAAGCACCCAAAAATTATGTTTTCTCTTTGGCTTTCCTTTTCCTTCATTGCGGTGATGTGAAGAAGTTTCGGCAAAATTTACCTCGATTTTAGAAAAACTTACCTCACAATTCATAAATACTTGTCACGATGGCAACCGCGCATTCAGATAGCTACATTTTTGGAGCATCACAGATGTGCTATTTCACCATTGGCTGTTGCTACACATCCCCATGTGACCAGCCGACATTATCGGCGAGCTTCCGGGCGAAACCAGATCCATTCGCGCTCATGCTGCTGCCCGTGCTCAGCTCGCTCGGCTGCATCGTGAGCTATAAATCGCTGCCGAAACCAAGCGGCTACACAAACGCTTCTGACCCAACGGCGTTGCCGGCCCTTCTTCGATGGGCTGCCAATACGACCGACTACAACACTATTCTCAGCGCGGACCGCTGGCAGGCAATGCGCTATTCATATCCGTTTGGCTACGAGCCGCTCATGATCGGTCTCAAAAAGGCAACCAGGCAAAATGAGGTTTCAGTTGTCTTCCTCGTACACCCGTTCGACCATCGCTCTTGGATTGCAGTGCTGTTCACACTTGGCTACCTAGGAGCGCTCGTCCTTCGCGTTCCGCGCGGGACTTGCGCCACCCTATTCGCAGAGCTTTTGTTTGACACGTTCATCGGAACAGTGTGCGCCTTCTACTCCGCGAAGCTTGCAGCGACTTCTATCGTTGGCGAGCGACTCGAACAAGATCCTGATTTTGGGTTTCTGGCCGAAAAGCTGGCCAAGAGAGAGTACCGCCTGGTCACAAATACGCTTTCCGATTTTCGATTCGAATTCATAAACAGCTCGAAGTTGCATGATGTGAAAAAATTTCGGGAGGCGCTTCAAGCGAACCCACCGCTAGTCGTTCCGATAAATCAGACGTGCGCTAATCTCGGACGCGCGACAAGCTCAACGACGTTTTTCATGCTGGACAGCGAGGCAAACTTCTGGCTGTATTGCCGCGAGCAGCTGCGTTCAATGCTTTTCGTAAAGATCCCGCAAGCGCCGCTCATCGTGGCCTCGAAAACGTTCTCAGCAAATTCGAGACGCATAATCAAGAAGATGGATCAGCTAGCGATACACGGCCTTTACGAGACGGCCGTTGTTCGTATTCGGCGAAAGATGAAATTCCTGCAAATGACCAGCGTTGCCAGTGATGACGACGACGAGAATTCAATCACGACAAACCGCGCTGACGATGTACTCGAGACGCGAGACATCGTCGTTTCATTCATTATTTTAGCCGTTGGAACTGCGCTGGCAATTGTGGTGTTTGCGGTTGAGTACGCTTTCTTCAGATACAAAGCCGCACTCTAATATCTAACGATGTGGTGCGCCGAGCATCTCCGTTGAGCTTGCTTTCTTCAAACAATAAAACATTCACGAAAAATATTAAGCTGCTTGTGAGCAGCAGGCCAATTGCTCGGTTGATATACTGGACACCAGATTGTTTATAAGCATCGATTACTGCGCCTGAACTGCACAGGCGTGTGTTAGCTTGAGGGTGTTACTTTTCAGAATTATTTTGTCTGCGTAGTCTCTGGAAGCGAAAACGGATGTGCCTACTAAGCTAAAGTTTTTACGGGGTGCCAATGGAAGCAGAGGCGAACTTTTGCCATCCACACAGCAGCACGCAAATTATTGTCTATTTATAATTGCGCATTACAAGTTGCAAAAATTTCAGCACTTCTTTTGCCTAATTCGTCGTTTTCTGTGAGAAAAACAAGAAGCTTTCGCAAGAATCGTCGTCTGGCAGCGCTGAGCGATATAGCTCTATCTGATAATCAAAGGCCATGCGCGCCCATTCATTCTGTCTAGTAACGCTTCGTGCATTTGACCACCTACTCAAGACCGCACCGTTCCTGTTCTGTTGAACTTTCCTTGTAGTAGTTACTTGGATTTCTAAATTACTTTTAAATTTTATTTATAGTTTAGTGCTCAGTTTTCGAGTCTAATTTTTATGGCTTTCTACCGCAGGCGAAATGCCGTATTGCCGTCGACCTGTTTGTATATCCGTCTGTTCAGACGATAACTTGAGCACGATTTAGTTTTTCGAGCAAATTTTAAGAAAACAACATTTATGGCCAAAAAGTACGGACGAGCTCGTAGATAGACCAAACCGGCCCACGGGATCTAGAGATAATGGTATAATTGCGATAATTTCCATGGGAAAATTCGGCAAATATTTTCTTAGTTGGTACCCACTTAACTCAGAGAGTTCTAACTTGGCGGCATAATGTCTATCAAAGTGCGAACACTCTGGTGCGGACATTTAGTTTTGGCGGTATTCCATCGGGCAGTAGCGTCTTAGAATATATTCTCGATGGTAAGTGCGCAACCGAAAAGGTTTGGTTCAAATCCAGGCTGGAAACGATATCTTTTTGCCTTTTTTTAGCAGTGTCAATGGTTGGAAATGATCATAGCGAGTACTCTCTCTCTCTCTCTTTCTGCGAATGTACTCGTGATTTTGCTATACCAAGTGTCTGGAAGGGTCATGTATTACGAAAGTCCGTGGACCGTTGTCCCAGGTTAGCTACCGTGACTTTCTAAAGACTACAGTATCAGACCAAATCGAGTGTGTTCTTTTGGAATCTGCAATCTGTCTTTCGATTGGAAATGTGCTTTGAGTCATTTATGACCATAACCCTGGAACCATGGTTACGCGTTCCGGGTCGACGGGCATGGGTTTTGAAAACAAGACATGCAGTGCAAATCGAATACGCTAGTTTTCATTGTGCCCTTCACAATGTGAAATGCCTTTTATTGTAAAATGCATTTGAATTATTTGAATACGGTGAGAAATGGCATTCGACGACGCGTCCGTCTTGTTATAAATTGTGGCACAAAAATGAGTTCAAATACTAAATGAGCTTCAGAGCATAGAGTCTTTTTGCACAAAGCGGTATGCAACAGTTATGCTTAATCCTCCACAATAGTTGCAGAACTTTCACACAGGCAGACCAGATGGCAAGTTACAGTACAATAAGACCAATAAATGCTGCACATCAAACGCTGGACAGCTCGCTGCGAACCAAGATTGCGTCAGTTTGACGCACAGCGCAGCAAATATGCTGTCTGCCATCATGGGCTCGTGCTGAAAAAAAAATCGTTTTTTTTGCCAGAAAGCTCAGCAGTCAGCGTGTGCGGTCCATGACGCCATATATGTGTGTAAAGCGTATTTGGGTTTCGGACGCAACAACATCGAGCTAAAAAGCGAGCAGAAAAAGCACGCTGCTTTCGATGCAGAAACTGAGTCTTGATGACAGTAAACGTAATCGCACAGATTTCGCCGTTAAATATTTGTTGCCTTTATTTCTTTCGTCGTGCGGCAGTGACCAGTCGTCAATCCAAGTAAATGACAATGCTGCAGTCATGTGCTTCTTATCACACGGGAGGACAGCCAATGTAGCAAGCAAGATAGCTACACACCAGTTTTTCATCAGCCGATGACGTCCCAGCCGTGTATGCTTGTGCTATTCAACCCGCTTTTTTCGTTTTTAGGCCCCTTACGTAACACGTAGTGAGCCTTATGCAATGACGTTTGTGTGTCCGTCTGTGTGTCTCAACTTTTCTTGAGCTAGAATCAACCGATTGAGCTGCGGTTTTTTGCTAACGATGCCTGGGTAAGGTGCACGGACGCGTTCAAAGATGAACGTTGAGGATTCAATATCCGTGGCAAAGGAACGAATCCAAGATGGTCCTTTATGGAAAAATTCTGGGAAGCGCAGAACATCGTTGCTCGCGGCGTCGTAAACGAATGTCGAGAGAGAGAGAGAGAAAAGAAGCCAGTAGTCAACGGCGCGACCAATGACAAAACGACAAGATGGGCTTGGAGTTGCCAGGCTTGCTGCCAAAATCTACGCCCACTGGTTACGACGCCCTCTAGTGGCTTCGAAGTGGCGAGATGTTGGATGTCAATGCAAACAAGTGGACTGAACTCGCCAACATGACTACTGTGCTATACTTCTTGACAGGTACCGCTCTTCTCAATCATATATACGCGATTAGAGGGGTTAAACTATGCTCCGTTGAAGCCTAAAACCCCCAAAAGTAACAGCTGGGCTTTCGTGGCGCCGACGAACGTCTTCAGTTATGCTCACTGCGCGGTGACCGTCGATGACAAAGTCTAAACCATCGGGGGAGGAAGAGACGTGGAGAGGTACGCCGTGAGTATGATAACGCCGAGAGCCGGATGTGGTGCTGTTGCGTTCGACAGGCTTATCTACTTGTCGGTGGGTCGAATGGAACCGCTTCCTATTTTGGTACCGCCGAAGTGTATAAACCGAAAGAAAATTCATGGAAGAGAAGCTGCTGTTCTGATATAAAGCAGAAAACGGCACTCTTTTATGAGAGAAAATAAATCATGCAAGCGAGCGGACAGTTTAGTCTGGCATTTTCGCAGCTTTCACGTGGTGGCACGTAACATGCAAATTCGCAATATTTGCTATCGGCGTCTGTGAATTATGGCAGACGCAACTTTCCGAACACCTTTAGAAGATGGTGCCTGTTCTGCGTTCCAGGTACAAGGTTCCAGGTTCCAGATACAAGTAAATCGGCAAAGCCGAAAAATGCAACTTCTGGAACATGTTCTTAAAACGTTAGAGTCCAAGGGCCATACATTCTTCTTTAGACACCGAATCAAGCATTGTACGTCTTTGTGTAGAAAAAAATCAAGTTTGTGTGCAGCCAGGGATCGTCAGTGCATCGCCTCACGAGCGATTTTGAACACGATATCGCACTGTTCAAAAGTTTTTTCGACCGGTCATCCTCATAGGCTTGAGTCTGACGTGCACAAAAGTTGTTCCCTTTGTTCTCCGCTTTCGAATGATATGCAAAAGAGTTCGCAGCGTTGCTTAGAGCTCAAAAATCGTTAACAGTCGATGAGGAATGCCGATCGAAAAAATGGTGTCCAACGCCCACTCCTCTACTACACCGACCACTAGGAGCATCGGACAGCGCTGAGAGCAGCAAAAGAACCATCAACGAATCGTGGAGACTCGTTTTAGTTTTGAAATTTTTAAAATCGATTGAGAAAAGCTAAAGTTCTCGCTCGGACACACGGACGCACTCACAAGCGACCAGGTAGCTAGCTACCTTTGCTTACGCACTGCGAGAATCAGAAGTTGCAAAAACGAACAGTGCACAACGTACAAGGAAACAGACATCAATCGTATGCTGTTACGAACTACTCGCATAAGCAAACTGCCAATCTACTTGTAAAACTCCTCTACGTCTAAAAGTGGAACAAAATGCGACGATATTTTTTGATATCGGCGAAGCTGTCTTCTTCGCCAATAAACGACGATGCCTATTCCCGCCAAGCAAATGGACACTAGCGTCGCGATAACAATGACAACTGTATGGTTTTGTGGTTCTCTCTCTTCACATTCGACTCCTTTCCATCCAGGTTGACAGATCTTCGTTCCGTTTGTGGGATCGCAGTAGAAGCGTTTCTCGTCGTCGTCGTTACAATACAACTGACAGAGTCGACCATAGTAATGCCTATCGGTGCAGTTCCAGGCAACTATAAGCCTTGCGCTTGCATTAACATGCTTATGGGCAGAGTCGGTCCAGTTCAAAATCACTTCCTCGTCGCGATCTCCAGTTAGTTCGTAGGCGGTATAAACCAGAGAACCATCAAGGTCGCAGATGTCTTCCTTGTAGAATTGAACTTTCAAGCTAATTTCAATGATAGAGTCGTACGGAGCGACAAAATTAATTTCCAGGTAGCGAACTTCGAAGTTCTCGTAGTTGCTGCTGCAGTTCCTCGGAAAATGCACATGGTTAGCAGTGGTTGTGTTGCCTTTAAAATTGCAATACTGAGATGGCTCAGGCGGTGCGACGGTGTTGTTGTACTTCGCGGTCAAAAGAAAGCGAGTACCGTAGCGTGCGTACTGCGTGCACGAGTCATCGAAGCTGCTTCTAATCTCCTCCAGTTGCACTTTGTAGGAGAGAGTAGAAGCGAAGGATGGACAGAGGCGAAGGACGAAGACTGAGAAAATGAACGAAGTTTTTGTCATGTTTGCAAGCAGGAATGTCGAAAAACTACACCGTCGGACGTCAGCTGTTTGCCCGAAAAGCTGCATGCGTTAACAATGGCCATTGTTCCTTGCGTTAGCCTTGTCTGGACGACGGTATACTTCGGATTTGTTGCGCAAGCGTGTCTCATGAAAGTATACTTTGACATGCTAGCTGCACGCCGAGCCTTTCGCAACGCGGCCAGAATAGCATGAAGCGCGAAACTTGATCTCTGAAGTGGAAACTTGCACCAAGGTATCAAGTCTGACAAGACGGCCAACTCAAAGCCAGAGGATGCTAGTTGCCCCATGAAACGATTGAAATGGCCTGGGAATTTTAGTGCATTAAAGGCATTCAATTTGTGGCCCATAGGAAGTCGCGAATAAAGTTGTGGCTCATGGAAAAAAGTTGGCAGTCAATGAACTACGGCTCAAAGATGCTACCTGATTGGTTAGCTACTATCTGAGCTTTATCCCACAGGTGATGACTCAGCAGCACTTCGTAATAATTTCTAACGGAAGTTACATCTTCCTGAACACAGCTGAGACCCACAAAATTGCGAAATACGTCCCTCAGAAAAATATAAACAAAGGAAAACTACCTAGCAATCAGTAAAGACGCTATACTTCAGGATGCTTTGTATTGAGGTTGACCTTGATTTCACATTTAGACGTAAAACTTTTTCTACTCACTACGGCCACTTGCAGCTGTTGCTGACGCTCGATTAATCCTGTTACTATTTTGCAGAAACTCCAGCGTTATTGGATCGTTGCTGATAAGATGAAGGTGTTTTTAAAAATAATGCAGTTTTCGTTTCACAAGGTCGCTCAACAAAGCGTTGCAGAACGTGACCACAGAGGATTATCGTTGTGCACTGAGCTTTTACCGTTATCGCCGTGCCAACCCAGGAGCCTGACAAAGGTCGTATAGCTTACACGACCTCAGCTTTATTGAACGAGTTGTCAGCACTATATGCAGTAATGACGTTTTTCCACCCATGGTTGTTGCTTCGACACTGTCACTCAACCAGATGCGTCAAAGCAAACTTTGCAACATACCGTCAACTAACTATAGCAACATCGTGAAACTCCGCATCGAACGTATAGCGGGCTTTGCTCGCCCATGAATGCTTGTTTGCTACCGTTTTGTACTTAATAAATGGCTGAACGATGCCGCTGCTTCATATGCGGGGCTCCGATAGTGAACAAAACTTCGTATTCAGGCCCGGTCATCGGAACCAGCGAACATGACTTCAGCCTCAATAGGGTTGGCGTTTGGGGGGGGGGGGAGCAAAAATTTTGCCCCACTCCCCTCCCCATAGGGCGCCCCATTTTGAGACAAAAAATTTTTCAGGCCGAAACCGGGCTAATATGCATCATAACAGTGCTAAATTGTACGCCCTGGTGAACAGAACGATTCGGTCACGCTGTTTGCTCGAAAATAATGGAATTTTGAGAAAAACTTGAAAAAATGTCGTTGGCGGATGGGGGGTATTTTTAAAAATTTGCCCCATTGGGGGGCGCCCCATTTTGCCAACCCTATCTTCGGAAAATGAGGATCAGGTTCCGATATCATTCTTAACTGCTTTTCGCAAAGCGAATTGTTAACATCACATTCTACGGTTCAAATCTTTATTGGTTGAATAGCCAAGAGGAAACACGACGGCTTACAGTGGGAGAAGTCTGGGCTTCAAATCCCGGACAATGAATAAGCATTTGTATTTTTGTACTTTGTTTGTACTCCACGCGATGGCGGCGGCAAGGTGAATGACGCCAGGCTTCAGCGAAACCATGGGACACCCTTAGACGACAGGCAGATTTACCAGTACATCGAAAGTTCGTCGAACTGGAAGTTGGAACCACTTCAAAGTTTCCTACTACGGCCACGACGGTGAGAGAGCACTTGCTTCGTCTGTTAGCAACGTTGGACACAACAATGAAGGCGAAAGAAGCGTTGGACTGAGTATCGACGGGCTGATGAGCTGTGGTGAGAGAATGCACGGCGATAAAACGCTCGGCGATAGAATCGACGGTCCGAGCACGCTCGGGGAGAGAATGCTTGGATTCAGCACCGACGGGCTGAGTATCGATGGATTTAGCACCTGAAACTCGAGCGTGCATGAGATATCAGACCTACGCTGAGGGGTATACCGTACCTGTGGCGAAAGGATCACCGGTGACAAGACGTATGGATTGAGAACGGACGGTGAGAGCACAGATGGAGAGAGAATCTGAGGACTGAATAACATTGGCGAGAGAATGAATGGGCCAAAGATGTACGGCGACAAGATGTACGGAGACTCAACGATCGGAGTTCCGATTGCTGGTGATGAAGCGTTTACTGGATCTGCAATGTGCAAGAATCGGTCAAGCCTATTCGTCGTGCGTGGAACATGCGTGTATGACATCAATAGCAAAAAAACTACAAGGGACCGACAAGGCCGGAAGTGCATCCTACCTTTGACAAAAACAAGAGCACAGAAGTTTTTGAAGCCAGAGAGAAAAGGAGGCCACGATTTGTCTATGTACTACGTTTTTCCTCGCTTGCTTGAAGAAAAAAAAACAGCAAAAATTTTGATCGGGGAGCTTTGCCCCGGAACCCCCTATACCATTGGCAAGTTGTCGCATACCGTTGGCAAGTTGCTCACACCGTCCGTTAACTTTATCGGCTGGGGAATACTGGGAGATAAGGGGGATACGGGGGATAATCTCTGTCTGAACAGTAAGTTATCCTGCTGCTTCCGCGCTTCGTGCTCCAAGCATGATGCAAAAATCAACTCTTAACCAATACCGAGAATAAAAGGCATTCGATAGACTGCTCCTCCCTTCATCACTTCGCTCATCGTCGCATTCGGTTCCGTGCTATTGATATAGTCCATCAACGCATGAAGCTGTGCATCGCCAAGATCTCTGTGCAGCCTATACCAGTCTCGCCACTCAGAACGAAGACGTTCGTTCTTCAGCCACACATCGTCGTGGTATCTCTCGAGCATCACTGCGTCGTCACGACTCAGATTTTGTGCGACCAGTTTTAACCAATGCACATTATGGTTCACTGGTACTGACGGCTCACCCTCGCCAACCATGTTGAGCACTAGAGCAGTGTCCGGCTGCATACGCCTTCGAACTTCAACGTCCCGTTCTATTGCCTCTATGATGACTTCCTTGACGGCGTCCAGAAGTTGCGGTTGGTCGTGAACGAAGTCCGATAATCGAATGAGCGAATCACTTCGATTGTAGATCGAGAGCAACGATGAGGACCAAAAGCCGTTCGAACCTTTCTTTTTCACCTTACGTGGCTTTTCTGGACTGAGGTTAATAATCGACGGCGAGAGAATCTTTGGTGAAGAACCCTGTCCGAAGAGGCTTCCGACGAGTGTCGAAAATTGTTCGAGAAACTTCACCGGGTTTTCGGTACCGAGAAAATAGTTCCAGACCTTCCGCGTTTCTTCGAGTGGGTTCGTAGTTGAGGCAGTTGCGTAATCGTTGTCATCGAGTTCATTGTCGTCCAGTGTTAAAGGTGTCGTTCGGACTCTATCGAATGGGTGCATTCTGTCGGCGGTAATGAGATCCGTGACTGAGACGTTTTTGACCGCTTTGCGCGGTGAAGTTCCGTAGAATATTTTATAGGCGTCGTCGAATGTTGCGCCTTTCGTAAAGGCTTTGGCGCCGTTTAATGGTCGAGATGGTTGCTTATGCGGTCGCCGTTCAAAAATCGTCGCTGTGACGGTGGAATTAAACTGTGGACGCGCACAATCTGCAAAAGCAAACATGTGTATATGACGTCACGCTTCGAAGGGAAAGAGTCCAACCCGCAAATGATAGCTACGGTCAAATAGTCAATGACTAAGGGACCATGCATTTATGACGTCACGGTTTGAGGGGAAAGAGGGTCCGGCCGAAAGTATAAAAAACCCGTGACGTAGGGAGGTCCAAAAATTCGAATTTTTACGTGACGTCATACACGTATAGTCGCTCGTTTTGTTACTAAACGTTTTATGGGTATGATACCTTCCTTCCATTTTCTTACCAATATTGCACAGGAGTAGAATTGGTAGTTGAACGCTATTCCAGACACATGCGATCTTGACGATGGAATGCTTTCGCTGCAGCTGCATCGCAACCGAAGCAGCAGTGCGAGCATACCTATTACTCTCGATTGATCCTCACTCTCGAACTCAGTTTTAATCGGGTTGTTCGTTTGCCATCAGTGAACAGCGTCGAAAGCGAAAAATTTCGTGCATTACCTTTGCGCCGTTACCTCCTCTCATTTAATAATAACAATAGCGAGTGGGTTAGTACAATCAATTTAGGTAAAACCTCCTAGTATCGCTGGTGTCAGCCCTGCAATCATTGTTTAATGAGGCTCTTCGAATGCAATATTCACTAGTGAGCAAGGCCAAACCCCGATTGCAAGTTAAAACGTTGGAAAACTCAATAGAACGCACGTTTTTTCGACGACATTAAAGCGCAGGTACAACGCATGTGCGAAAGTCGTTATTCGAAAATAAATTTTAAAGGTGAAATTCGAAAGCGATTGTCCCTCCGTTAGACACCGCACCTCGAATTCTGATACGGTATAGATATGACCCAAATCCATCGTAAATATCGTTGACTTTTGATCGGGTCTAGCACTTCCGGATGCAATAGTGTTCTCTGTATGATGACGCATGTACTCGTATGACTACGATCTGGCTGCGTAAAACAAAGAAAAACTTTTTATGTAGTCAATCGTTGTTTCAGTTTATTAGCTTTCCATTAATTCAGACCAGGTGCACAACAGCTTTCTGTAGGCTACCAAACACCTACAACCCATACAAACATATCGCAGATGTATTTGATCAACATACTAAATAGCTTCAGATTGTCACTCAAGTGGACTTGGCTTCAAACGATAAAAGCCACGTAGAAGATCATGCCGACAGCGACGGCAAGCAGAAAACGTCGGTATGCAACGGTGTTGACCAGATTCTGGACCTCGGCGACCACTCGCATTGGGATACTAAGCTAATACAGACGTGGTGTGTGGACCTACTTTGAACACTCAGTGCTAACTCATGCCTCTATTCCCACAGTATGACTAAACTGTCTGAATGTGTCGTACGCTTCTACAGTCTGTGGAGACGAAGCATTATTTTTACTTCATTCAAACATCAGCAGCACTGCGTAGCTACATCGCAATTGAGCGCACAGTATTACACATACAATCAGCGAGTGTAGGTGAAGCATGAGTAGGCGTAATAGCACAAAACACCAGTGATCAAATTAGCCATTGAAAAGCATCCCATTTACACACAAGTGATAGCACAAGTAGCCTAGTCATGCACGCGGCAGTTCACTCAAACGCTCAAAGCTTCCAGACGCAGCAGTGTGACTGGCTTCTCGGTCTCCGTCGATGCAACTTCGCAACTTGCGTTGACGTCCGCCTTGCTTGGTTTGAAGTGAGCAGCGATGACGAGCAGGAACCAAACGAGCATGATGTGAGCGATCTGAAAGCAGTGCGAGTAGAGCATGAACACATCGGATATTGCCGTGTGAGCCTTGAAGCCTTCATTGAGAACATAGTGGACACATGGCGATGAACGGAGAAACGGGTCGGTACCGATGACCTGCTGCCAACCGATGGAGCTTCCGTTGCTGAGAGCCTTCGTTGTGACGACGCAGGCGAGCGTCTCGGGTAGCTGAACTCGACCGAGTGCCTTTGTGAGGTCTGCTTTGACGCCGTCGTCTGCTTGCTTCGCGAGGAACACCCAGCCGATGATGAGCCACACCAGGTGGACGCTGATCCAGCCGATGATCGAGCGACGAAGGAAGGTGCTTGCATGAAGACCGGGCAGTGTCGAGCCAAGGATGATGACGTGGACGAGCCAGTATAGGCCCAAGGTCATGGACATGGTGAGCACGTAGTACTGGTGGTTGCAGGAGAAGGTTGTCAAGAGCGTCGTCGCCGGATCCCATGCATGGCAGCGGAGCTGAGAGGAGACACCGTTGAGGTCAAGGCTTGAGAAGATCTTCAAAAAGGCCGCGTCGATGGTCGTGATCTCAGGGATGATGTAGAGGAAGAGCTGAAGCATGAGTAGAACGAAGGAGAAGCAGAGGATTGCAAGCTTTGCTGCAGCTACACAGGGGGTGGACATCTTCGAGAGCTGAGAGCACAGAGCAGATGAAGTGCTGAGGATGCCAACTGTGAAATAGTTCTGGGAGTAAGCTTAACTGATTCGTTCAGAAAAGAACTCGGTGAAAATGTGTTCTGTTGTTGTCGCACGTAAACATGGAAGGGAACACCCTAATGTCTTTGATGTAACTCGTTCTAAAACTAAAGTCTTCGGCTCAAAACTGCACGCAAAAGTACGGCAATTTGATAGCTATTTGCTTTGTGATTGTCAACGCTATCGAATTTTGCTAGCGGCCTGTGGGCTTAAAATGAGGCGCTACATAGTAAAAAAATCTAATAAACGCGTACGTGTACGTCAAACTAGGGTGATGTTTGTCACGTGCTAGACGTCGAATTAGCATAATTCAATGAAATTCGCAAGGAGCCTCGAGCTACACAGAAGTGCACTACGTGCAGTGTGCGATCCAGAAAACCGACGTGAGCAGACTATCTCTGTTTCTCAGGCTTGCATGCGAAAGCAATCTGATCCTGCTAAAAGGCATCAAGTACGCGTGACCTTTTGGCGAATCTTCTTGCTCGAAACGTGAGCGCAGACGAGACGAGCCCTGGGCGCTCACACATGCAAGAATCATAATGGTAAAAGAGAAGTGAACGACATTATGCATTCTGCCTGGAGCGCGAAGTGCGGAATAAAAGGATAGCGAACTGGTCAGGCAAAGATTATTCCCTTATCCCCCTATCCCCCACCTATCCCCTATCCCGCATATCCCTTCTATCCCCACATATTCCCCCGTATCCCCTTATTCCACCAGCTGACAAAGTTAGCGGACGGCGTGAGTAACTTGCCAATGGTAGGGGTTCGAGGGGGGCGAAGCCCCAGAACAAAAAAATTATTTTTTTCCTTCAAAAACGCGAGGAAAATCGTAGTATATATAATATAGACAAATCGTGACCTCCTTTTTCTCTCTTGCTTCAAAAACGTCTGTGTTCGTGTTTTTGCCATAGGCAGAATGCACTTCGGTTTTCAGCCGTTCTACTTTTCCTACGAAGGTCGTTTGCGTCATGTTATTTACGTGAATGCCTATTCTTGTCCCTTATTAAAACGACTTTGCCTTCTTGCGTAAGTAGGTGAGATCGAAAGCTGAATTAGCTTGAACACGAATGCGCCACGTGACGCACGCCGAAGACTCGCGGAATTTACCTCCTACCTTTGTCACATTAGCTGCCGTCATATTGTAGCTTTCTTACGCTCGAGTCGGCTCATAATCATTCACGTCTCGTGTCAGCGATGACGTGGGCGCACCGAAGCGCAGCCAGGAAAGGTTTTCTACTACGACACTAGCTTCGCACTTCTAATGCGCGTTGATCAAGAGCATAGGATACACGGCTACACCCACGCTTGCGCTTGTTTCCGAAAGATGTTTCACTCCTTGCTCTACATGCAAAGTTTGATAACAAAATACGCATTAATTTGGTGGATGTAAACCGACATGCTTTTCTGGCCCTAAAAAGCGCTGTGCTAAAAGGGAGGCTGCTTACAAACAAGCCGTATTTTGGGGCGAATATCTGCTGGGCCGTTTTGCCCCAGCTTGCATAGCATCAATCAAGCATCAATTTCGAATGACCTTTTTAAAATTGCTCAATGAAAGACTGCTTGTCGCGTCGCTCCTCCACTCACTTTCTAGCTAATGACTACGTATCAGTCAACATGTAATTTTCAGCAACGGGATATGGCTGCTCATTTTCAGAGCTCAAATTGCAACTCGCGTCTCTTCCGTCTGTTGAGGGAAAAACAGCCACACTTGGGCTTTGTCAGTTGCAATGAATCTCAGCTTCGTCAACCCGTGCGACTAATCGCAGGATTGCCTGTGCAATTGGGTCTTTATAAAACTCGCCCACTCCCGGCTGAACCGCCGAGTGACGGGCTTTCTTTCGTATCGAACGACGAAAATAACACTGATTGATTAATTTTACAAGCGCTTTTCGTTCATCCTTCGATGCGTCGTCTTCCTTGAGTGACGACAGAACCTTCGCACCTCCGGTCGACAGCTAACGTCGTTAGGTCCGTTAGCTTGCAGCTATATGTCGTGACTTCGTGGGCGCGACACGTGAAAGAAACAATATCCTCCTAGCTAGCTAACCTAGCTCACGACCCGTCAACGCGAGGCACGCTTTATTAGTTTTATCATCAGCAATAGGAAGCTCACATTGCACTTTTAATGAAAAATCACATAATAAGAAAGGTCTCTTTGCGAAGCGAGACCGCCTGTCCGCGTCGGACGAAAGTAATGTCATTACCTTTGACGAGCAGGACGTGCTGCGCAGTGCGACTTACTTTCTGTTGACGGATGTCAGCTAACTCCTTGTCACTCTCGCCTTTCCCTCCATATTCTAACTCTTTTAGCTTAAGAGAGTCAAGATGGACGATAAGCTAACTGTTTTAGCTTAAGAGAGTCAAGATGGACGATCAGCTGAGCCAACTCGACGACGAGAACATCTCCGACGCGGATGCCCTCGCCGAACAGCAAGCCTGGTCCGACCTCCGCGACGTTCAGAAACTCGTCAACCTCGCATTCGTCGTCTATCTCGCGATAATCATCCCAATCGGCATCATCGGCAACGCCGTCTGCATCGGCACATTCGCCGCGAAGAACATGCGAAAGGTGTGTTCCAGCTTCTACCTTCTCGCACTCTCCGTCGCAGACCTCCTCTTTCTCGTCTCCCTCGCGTTCGCATGGGTCCGCTCTTTCGGTCTCAACATCTACGACATTCCCATCTCATGCGAAATAATGAACTACATCTCATACGTTTGCTCCTTCCTCTCCGCGTGGTTCATCGTTTCGTTCACCCTCGAGCGCTTCACGGTCGTTTTCTTTCCCCTCAAATGTCATCTCATCTCGACGGTGAATAAGACGAAGGTGATAGTAGCTGGAGTGACGGCATTCGCGTTGATCTTCAACTGTTGGGTTCCTGTCGCACTGCATGAATCATCGGTGGCGTGGGAACTCGCGATGAAGGAAAGTGCGAATCTGAGTTTCGTTGAGGACGAGAATCAGTCAGTGCCGGTCTTCCGTTGCAGTAATCCCGAATCGAGCAGCTCTACGACGCAGACATTCTATAACTATATGAACTCACTCGACACAGCACTCACGTTTGTCATACCGTGCTGTCTCATTTTCGTTCTCAATCTCATGATCGGCATTCGCCTCTTGAAGCACTCGAAACTTCGACATGGTCTCACTGCTTCGAACAAACGACCATCGAAGAAGTACTCTCCCGATGGGGCACCCGGCGATACGTCTCGACGAATGTCCGTCGATCCACTCATCGGTGATAACACGAAGAAGACCGTCCCTGAACCGTTCCCCTATCCGAACATAGTGAGTTGTTTGCATCTGAATCCGAATCGAACAGTTCCGACTCTCGAAGCACCGAGAAAGCGAAGCAACAATAATGTAACGAAACAGTCACTTCGTGCCATCGACGAAGCGTGCGAACTCGGAGAGATGAACATCGAGATGATTGAAACACCGTCAAGCAAACTTCGGAGGATGACACGCCGAGGGAGTGACGGTTCGGTGGCGTTCAATAGATTCACGACGCGTGCATCACCGACACCTGCGCGCATGAAGTCCTCGGGGCAACCGAAGCAGCGGTTGACGAAGCAGCCGAGCACGCTGTCGTTGCTGAGCGTGAACAGCAACGCGGAGGATCTGAGCAAAGACTATGGCTCGTTTCTGAAGCGAATAGGGTTCAAGGGGAATCCTCTGCTTGCACTCACGCTCCTTCCGTCGTGGCCGATTCGGAAAAGAATCATTCAGAATCGGAAGCTTCGCGAACGGCCGTATAATCGGAAGGAGATTCGGATAACGAAAATGCTGCTTGCGATATCGGCTGTCTACTTACTGCTGAACTTGCCGTCCTATCTATTTCGGCTGATCTCGCCGTTGGTGAATCCGCCGAGTAGTGGTCATGTGAGTGGTATCCCCACGATCGTTAGCGGGGTGACGCTAATGCTCTTCTACACGCAGTATTGCATCAACTTTGTACTCTACTCGTCGCATGGACAGATCAAACTATGTGGGTGTGGAAGGAAGGGATCGAATACGCAGAGGCGACCAGCGTGATCTAGCTTCGTTGGCTTATTTTTATCTTCTGCTTTAGCCGCTATTTTAGCGACGGATAGTTTAATTAAAGACGGCTTTAAAAGAAGCCCTGAAAGTGAATTTAGCTTAGAGAGAAAGAATGACTTCTCGTGACCTGATGCTATGCCAATTTGCATACGAAGTCAGCTGCTCTGGTCTGTGCAGCAAATTATTTATTTTAATTAAACCTCGTGTAGGTTATCATTCAGCGTTTTCGGAAACCTCATGCGCTTGCAAACTTCACATCTGCTTATTACTTTCTTTCGAGCAAGCTACGGAGGCTCAGTTCTAACTTCCTCCAGTGTTTTCGCGTGGGACACACATGTATGAGGTCACGGCAAAGGTTGACTTGATGGCCCTCTCTCTTCATCTCATTCGTGTTAACGCGTCCACATAACGTCCCTTTGGCCAGAACCTCACGTTTCATGACCTCATACATGCATATCCTCATTCTTTCAACGTCGAGTATATCGTGTTGCGCGTAGATAGACTAGAAATTCTTAATAGATGTTAGCACTTCTGCGGGCAGCTTGATGGAGATGTGAATCGCGCACGGGTTCGGCAAATATTTTTGAACGACTGGTTAACGCCACAGTTCGTTTACCGTTAAGAACCGCGAAGTTAGCAATCAAGATCACTGCAATTAGCCGTGTCGTGTTTGATAACTGAGTTAAAATGCATTTTATGCGCCGTCAGCGGCTCCTACCTTTTTACTTATCTGTAAAATATGCCCATGTTTGTAGACAAACGTCGCTAACCAACACCAGGAACGCAGAGATTGCATGTTCGCGGGCAAACGTTGTTAGCGAGTGCCTGATACGATTGAATCGAGCTTGTGCAGAACTGCGCCAGTCCATAACAGTTTTGGAGCGGCGAATCGAAGCATGATCGCCGGCAATCGCAGGTATTGCAAGTTCGCTGACAACCAAGCGCCACGACCGTCGGTAGCTGCACGCAAGCGCCGGTAGACAAGTACGACTGACAGGTCGCGGCGTCCAGCTGATCGACGCAGTTCGGGTTCGGTGTGCACGAGTAGGTCGGAGGGAGCATGCCGCTAGGCTGGCAGGTTTGAACGACCCCCAGTTGCAGATGAAGAAGGAGGAAAAGTGTTGCGAAATGATGGTACCGCATCGTCGTTCGGGTGCTGCTATTCAAGATAGCATCCGGTGTTGCACCGAGCGTGAAGCTGCTGATCGTTCAGGTGACGCAAGCGATTATAATTTCAAACTCACGCCTTCAAAGCAATGCAGATGAACAAATACTTTGAACGCCTTCGATTCAAATTCGACACCGATGTTCCGTGGTGTGTTGAAATCAGTGTAAAATGGTGAGAATTGGTGTAAACCTTGAAACGAAACTTGGCGTGCGACGATGGTCAGCTTGAGAAGACCGACGGAGTGTTTGTAAAGACGGAACAGATTGCGCATTTCTGAGAGCACTTGACCCCCTTCTACTGTAAACCATTTGAACGCAAACACTTGAGGCACAAACCAAACTGTATCCACGCGTACAACAGGGTGCTGAGCTCGGTGTTACACGTGCCGTATTGAAGACTGATCTAAATTTTGAATGTTTGCTTCTGCGGTAGATGTCGAACAGCTACTGCAACCAGCGTGACCAGATCCCGACCGGTCAAAAGTAGGCCATTAGTTAAACATCAGGCGGCGACCCAAAGGAGCAGCGAAAATTTGCATTATTTGTTTCGAAAAACCTTTGAAAAAATGTTGAAAAAGTTTTCGTCGAAAGTTTGCATGAAAAAAATTATCTTTTTGTCTCACTAGCTTCCCCTTGGCCTCGTATGACAGTGGGTTCCAAAAGTGGGACATTCCCACTCAAAGTGGGAAATTTGGTCACCCTGGCTGCAACACCAAAATAGTGGCCAGAGTACTTTGACCAGAGCGAAGCGACATGTGCCACCATTATGAAGTGCTTGTATGGCTCGACAGTACACGAAGCGTTAGAAACTTGCTGTTGCTCATTATGCCTAATATAAGATCTCACCTCATCGTTTATCATGCAAAGCTACTGCAATATGTACCCAACATTAATAGCGCTAGGCGCTCTTGTATGTATACCATGCCACGATCATGTTCGATTTACGTGCAATAGGCACAAGGAACTGCGCAGCGCCAACGGCACTCGTCTCACAGACGTGTGACCGTGCGCAACCATTTTCTATGCAAGGTACGTGAAACTGCGAGCACATAAACGCTGAGTAAAGTTATTAGTGTACGCACTTCAGCGAAGGCGACACAGAAGCAGATGAAGCAGTCAGTTTACGTGTGGAGCCAGGTGCTAACCTGACGCGCTTGTAGACAATGAAGAGCTGCTGCTGGTCGAGAGCCAAGTGGTTGTTGGCGCGGTGCTCGTAGAAGATGTGCTGCTTGTCGACCATGTTGTAGTGGAGCTCCCAGTACTCGTCGACGATGTGCTAGTTGTCGTCGATGGTGTGCTAGTTGTTGTCGAAGATGTGCCAGTTGTCGTCGATGGTGTGCTGGTTGTTGTCGATGGTGTGCTAGTTGTTGTAGAAGATGTGCTAGTTGACGTCGATGGTGTGCTTGTTGTTGTCGAAGATGTGCCAGTTGTCGTTGATGGTGTGCTCGTAGTTGTCGAAGATGTGCTAGTTGACGTCGATGGTGTGCTGGTTGTTGTCGAATATGTGCTAGTTGACGTCGATGGTGTGCTGGTTGTTGTCGAAGATGTGCCAGTTGTCGTCGATGGTGTGCTGGTTGTTGTAGAAGATGTGCTAGTTGACGTCGATGGTGTGCTAGTTGTTGTAGAAGATGTGCTAGTTGACGTCGATGGTGTGCTAGTTGTTGTCGAAGATGTGCCAGTTGTCGTCGAAGATGTGCTAGTTGACGTCGATGGTGTGCTGGTTGTTGTCGAAGATGTGCTAGTTGACGTCGATGGTGTGCTGGTTGTTGTAGAAGATGTGCTAGTTGACGTCGATGGTGTGCTGGTTGTTGTCGAAGATGTGCTAGTTGACGTCGATGATGTGCTAGTTTTTGTCGAGGATGTGCTACTTGTCGTCGTTGATGTCGTTGTGGTCGTCGGCTTCGTCGTTGTGGATGTGGTCGTTGTACTTGTGGTCGTACTGGTGGTTGTCGGCTTCGTTGTCGTTGTTGTGCTGGTGGTAGATGTGGTTGTGCTAGTTTTTGTCGTGGTCGTTGGACCTACAAAACGGACGAAGATGTGCTGAATTGCAACGTGTGTATCATGACAAACCGCACCTGGTGTGGTAGTGCCTAGGCAGTATGTATCCAACGTCGGATAAACTTGGCACAGTTGCGCTAGGGTCTGAAAATTAGCGGTAGTAGTACCAGCGTGCACATTTTTAAATAGATTACACTTCTGCCAAATACCGTAATGCCGTTGGTCGGTCCACAACTCAAAACAGTCCATGGTGCCAGAGATAGGAGACATAAGAGTTCGAGCACGCCAGACGTATGAATGATTTTCATGCTGATCGGGGTGTGCGCTTTGAACCAACGGCAACTGCGGCAAAAAAAGATACATCATGAGCATCTCGAGTTTGCTTGCAAAACAGTCGCACGAGGTTTAGCATATGCAAACTCGCCGCATTTGTTTGATTTCCGGGCTAAATGCGCAGCTGCGGATACCAGTACTGACAAGCGCAATTAGCCTTCGGGGAAGCTAACCATGAGGACTTTGTTATAAGAATTTATTCTCAATGTTAGCAAGTTAATGTTTCGCGCGAAACAGGCCAATGCACGACTGGAAAGAAACTAGTCACCAGAGAAAAGCATGCAGGCAAATTATTGCACTCCACCGTAAGCACACGCATAGTGCTCTCGACCGCAGAAGCTAAAACCTTTCGTTTTACGAGTTTCCTCGAAGGCTAATTGCAGAGTACGCGGAAAGAACTCGTCGTCAAAGAAGCTTAGACACATAAACTGTGGTGCTAATTAGCTGTAACGCATTCCTTCTGAACTCATACATATTAGAGCTAGACTAGATGTTGCATGAGGGTTTATACCCACAGAGTATCTCAGTTCGCAAAAGCCCTTGCCCGTCAGCCATTTGTATGTATTTAGCAAATTTGTATACCAATGGTAAACGGTCGGCCGTGATAGCTTGCACGGCATCAACGACAGCCTGAAAACAATGAACTTCACTCAGGGGTGCCTTCCTCTTTGCGTCCATATCTGCGATAATATTATTCCATTCGAATCGGAAATGGAAGTTTTGATATGGCTAAACTACGAAAGACTAC
This sequence comes from Prismatolaimus dolichurus, assembly GCA_034691745.1. Classification (NCBI taxonomy): domain Eukaryota; kingdom Metazoa; phylum Nematoda; class Enoplea; order Triplonchida; family Prismatolaimidae; genus Prismatolaimus; species Prismatolaimus dolichurus. The sequence goes on from JAQGBB010000155.1 coordinate 22,247, forward strand.
AACTAAGGCACAACGCAACATAAATCTGTCTTCGTAAAACGAGCTTGCACCTGGTCCAAGAAGCTTTCCTCAAAATGCATACTATTAGCGTAAAGTCGTGCAACGCGCACCACAAGTAGTCGTATGATCGTGTATGTCCGACACTTAGAGACGGGTAATAATGGTTTTATTTCAGCAAAAATACAATGCCATAATACACCAAGAGTACGTGCACCAGACAAAACCGTATTGTGGAAACTGAAGATCAGAATTTTATTATTAGTATTTCCCAGTCACATCGTTCAATTTTTTTCAACGGTTCGTTTACTGAACGCGTTCCCTGCCTTGTATTAGCCGCTGGCGGAGGTTGTTGAAGTTCCTGTCGTGGTTGATACGCAGATAATGAGGGTCGGACTTGCGGCACAGATCTGCGCAATCGTCGGATTACAGGCTAAGACGGTCCACGCAGAGAGAAACGCCAAGCTGAGTAGCTGCAGAAAAAGGATCGTTGTCGCGAGTCCCATCTTCGTTTGAGCCGACGTCGATTTTTACGTTGAAGGTGAAAGTGGTGACGAATTTCAACACATATGACAGTGTATTACGTAACCGCCAGTCTATATAAACGTGTATCGACACCTGCATTGTATTAGCATAAGCGAAGCCCTCTCTTTCTCCATTTTTGTTTGTTCATCGACGGCTTTGCATGCTTTTTGTCGCCGCAAATCGGGTGACCGACTAGGCGCAAGGTTGCATCATGTCGGTACCAGCTACACTATGACGTTTGCCTTGTGATCAGCCGGATGTCATGTGATGAGCCGGATCAGTTGGATGTTTTTCGGGCGGTCTGGGCTGGTGTTTCAGCAGATTAAAGCTATTGTTTACTTTCTATATAATTTAAGACTTAAACTTAAGTGCTTTTAAAACTTTACATTAGCCACATTTCACATTTTATGGCTAGCTAAATTTAGGAACTCAATAATTCGGTATTTGCTAGTCGCAGAGTGCTTGCTTTCCAAAAATAGCCGTACTGCATTTCACAAGAATGCGAATCTGCGTGGATCCGTCGGAAGAGCTTTCGCGACCTCAAATTTCAGCAAGTCTGAGGTTTCAACGTTTTTGGAACTTGGATTTAGAAAGCTCACTTTCCGCATGTGTGACTCCACGCACACCAGAAATGAGATTATCTCTCGCCCACAATAGCAAACGTGACTATCAGGACATTTTCCGGCGACTGAAAAGAAGTTTGCTGTTAGCTAATCTGTGAGGAGAGAAAATTACGTCACGTCAGCCATGCGGTTCTTGTTTCATCAGCGGGCCGATCCAGAGTTTCCCTTGCGCATTTGAGTTAGAAAAAAGGCTCACATATGTTGACTCCTCGCATACGAATTTCCAGCACGTAGATACCTCCCTTCGTGCACCCCCATCCATCGTCAATCTAGCTAAAACTTGCGTCTCGTTGGTGAGAGGAGGAGGCTTCTCAGCGCTCGGATCTCTTCGCTGTGTTGCTTACGACAGCTGACTTCATTTCGTACCGCCGGTTGTTCAACATCTATCTCCATTTAACTAGCTTGTTTCCTCATCCAAAGAGAGGCACTCGTATAGCTACTTTTTCTCCAGCTGTGAGCCTCGCAGAAGTGCGAACGGAAGGTGAAAAAGAACAGTTTCGATGTGAACGAGGGCTCAAAATGAAGAAGGTCGTACAGCGAACAAAGTCGGAGACGCCGAGCGACATTCAGCAGCGCGATAAGGCGCTCGCCGGTATGCAAGAAGTCGACATGGACGCCGAGTACACAGTCGTGAAGAAGCTCGGCACTGGTCGTTGGGGTAACATCCACTTCGCGAACCATCGTCAGACAGGCGCACAGATAGCTCTGAAGATATTCCCACGTGAGACAGTGAAGCAAGGCGACTTCATTCGTGAGTACAACCACTCACGTCATCTGACCGTCCACCAGAACATTATCGAGACCTACGAAGGCGCCTATTGTACACCGACGTCGTACTTCTTCGTGCAAGAGCTTTCACCATGCGGGAGCCTTCGCGACATCGTGAATCGTTCGGTCACCGGCCTGACCGAGGAGTGCGTGAAGAAGATTCTCAGACAGCTACTTGTCGCGATGGAGTTTATCCACAAGGCGGATCTTGTTCATCGGAATATTCAAGCGAAGAACGTACTCGTCTTCGACCCGCACTACGGGTTGATCAAGATCGGCGATTTCGGGCTGACACGAAAGGAGGGAACGATGGTGAAGCACTTCGATTCACCGAATGAGTATCACGCACCTGAGTTGTGCGATGTTATGCAGAAGGAGATGTACGCAGTGGATAAATCGGTCGATTCGTGGGCGATTGGTATACTTGTGTTCTTCGCGCTGCGTGCTAAGTACCCATGGGAGCAAGCGAAGTACATTTGTCCCGACTACTTGGCGTGGGTCGATTTTCGAAAGTCGAAAGGGCGTCTGCCAGGGGATTTCGACAAGTTCACCGAACGACTCGTCAAGTACTTCCGGAAGACGCTTAATCCGGATGCGGATGATCGGTACAAGATCAAGAATATGAAGAAGTATCTCGATGCACAGTGGCTGAAGGAATCGAAAGTATGAACGTGCAACTAATTTGGATTCGACTAGTGTGTCGACTGTTTATGTTTCTGCTTGTCTTCGTGAGCTTACTACCAACGCTAGACTGATTTCTAAGTTATAAACTGCAGCAGACGTGCACGTACGCATGCTTGACGGGTCTGAATGAGGGCGAGGTGACGTTGAGGGGAAAAGATGCCAACCTTTGACATGAGGTCATACTTGCACGTCCGCTCTGTCCTCTCGTGTCCGTCTATTGTCTCTGTCTGCTTATATTGCTTAACAAAAGCTGTTAGCAATGTCTTCGTCGCTGAGTCCAACAAAAACACTTGCGACTATGAATTAGAATTAGGTGTAAATTCTATTAAATTTCTAC
>JAQGBB010000156.1:0-25151 GCA_034691745.1 Prismatolaimus dolichurus
AGCTAATGCTTTACCGAAGCGTCGTTCTGAATTTCGCAACAATTTTATAGCTGCTATAAAATAGCAAGCGAGCAGTGAGGTACTAATCGGAATCGGACCAATTCAAACGAGAATTGGACGGTGTCAATCATAACATCGAATGAGGACTTGCAGTAGCTGACCTCAAAATTGCCCTCCCTAGTCCCTCCTAAAACTTCGCTGTGGTTGTGCAAGCTGCTCCGCTTTTATTCCACTACCAAATCTTTTCCAAAGTTCCGCGCGGAAGTCTGCAATTATTGCACTTTATTGCACAGAGATTGGAAAATCGTAGACTTCCTTGCGTGCCAACTATACGGGGGCGTGTGCATACCACAAACTTTATGCCCGACCAACCGTGGACCCATTTTTGCTTTTCGAGTTTTGCAAGCAACTGCGCCAATGCTGTCAGTTTCGTTGAAAATTCGCATTTATTTACGATCTGTTCGATAAGCTTTTGCAATTAGTAGGGCCTTGAACGAAGTGTTGCCTCAGTTTGTTTTCCTGCGAAATTTCGTGAAACAAAGGCCAAAAAATCAGCTGCTATTAATGCTGATAATCGAACTCAAGCCTCAAATTGTGCAGTTCTTTTTCGTCCATATTAAAAAATGTTTCAAGCAAATTTTCAATAAAGTTTCTCACTTTTCGCCAACTCGATCCGTTATCCACCGTAAAAAGCCCATCGAATATTTTTCATCCAAAGAAAGCTCAAAGTCTTCTTGGAAGTCAAGCATGCCGTCTGCAACAAGCACTTTGATGCCATTTTTTGCGTAATACGAGCATGTTTTAGCGGTTTCTTCTTACCGTTTTCCATCTGCGTCACGTAGGCTAAAAGCTTTCGATTCAGCTAGCGGCACCTCCACAACCAAATAGTGTGCCCCAATCGACGTCGCCCGCGCAGAGAAAAAATTCTAAAGACCAATTTCCAGAATGGACGGCCTCTTTAAACTGAAATATCTACGCACATTCAAGCCCGGAAACCGCATGTTTTAACCCTAAAATGATGATGATGTCATTTGTTTGCATTCGAATCGGGCAAATGCGAATTGCTGTAGCTTCAGAGTGACAATTATCTCATCTGCTTTTATGTGTCTGTTTGGTCTTTCAGGCTGAGTTAAGAAGACTGAAAGAAACTATGCAGCTTGCTAACGAAGCGATGTCCATTTTCGTTGTTTTTGCGAGTCTTTTCTTCGTCGTTTCTTCGGCCGCAGCAATTGTTACCAACGAGGAGTCGGCAGGTAAAAACCATGGTAGCTGTTACACAAATTCGATTAATACACAGAAACGTTTCGCCCGAAGGTCACTCGCTAGAACTTCGTTTCATACTTCAATTTTTGCCTGCTTTATCAACATACTTCAGAGCTTTCAAAAACTCATTTAGGAAGCGGAAGGATGAGTTTATTCGCCACGGTAAAAAAAACGAGGCAGCGTCTCACGTACACATTATAAAGCGCCCGGAAAAATCGATAGGAAACCTTTGGAGCCTATCGATAACAATGGGAGAGTATGAATTTTAAACAATGTCACATTACGTAACGCCTAACCACGCGCCTTCCGTTTTCATGTAGAACAACCTATGCAGTCTAAACAAGACCACTCCTGTCCACTTTTGACCGACCCTTTAGTGTCGAAAGCGTTGTTCATAAGTTCAGTTTATATACCTATAGCAAACTTCAGAATTTATTATACAATACGTACTGGTCATTATGCGTAATAGCTTCATTAGTTGAAGATGAACCTCTTTGCAGGAGACGACTTCAGCGGTGAAGCTGCGTACATACCACTCGAACGTCGACAGTTCAACGAGTTTATTAGATTCGGAAAACGATACGACTTTTCCTCTGGAGGTACGGAGACTCTGTCTAAAATTCTTAACACTCGCAGACGAGAAGCAAAGTGGTACAGTTCATCTTTCTCGACTTCTGTATGCCAACCACGTATAAAGAAGTTACATACTACAAACGTCGTTTTTGACCGACCCAGCTGTTCGGTTGACGCACTATTTGGAAAGTTCTTTTGTCCCAGAGTGCAAATCGAAACAGCACTGTACACCTTAGAAGACAAATGCACAACTTTACATTTAAGGCGGATATCGGTGAATTTACTATTCTGGTCTATTTCAGATGGCAATGAATTCATTCGCTTCGGAAAACGATCTGCGCCGGCGCACACTGGTGTTGCGAGAAGTTCTTAGTGGACCAGCCATATCGTCAACATTCTACAACTGGCAAATTAATGGTTAAGCTGGGCGCCTGAGCGGCATCGCTAGTCTACTCTCTGTGTGTAATTGTGGAAAGTAAAGTAACATTGCGACAGAAGTACGGCGTTCTACCTGGCACTTTTAAAAACGGAAAAACTTTTTTGATCACCTTGAAACGACTTTTAGCTTAACTTTACAGCTGAGGCTTAGGGAAAGCTTAAATTTTGATCTAGGCTTAATTGCAGTATTCAGCTATGACTTAAGCTGAAGTTTGTCGTTTAAATGATTAAAAAAGTAACGCTGTTTAAAAACGTTCCATAAAATCAAGTCAACCAGTTGAAGTGATAGCGTTGGCGTTCAAATAAAACATGACTAAACGTGTAGGCTTGGCTTGGGCTTATGAACATTAGTTAAAACACTCAAACTGTTTGGGCAACTTCGACGACAACGAACAATATGGGCGGAGTTATGTATGCAGATCAAGTGCAGTGCTATCAACTCAGCGGATCGGCGGATCGCCCAAGTGCATCCTGCCAAAACAAAAAAAAAACGTCCAAGCGGTTTCACAAAATGTTCTGGAACACCGTGGAACACTCTGAAACAATTAGGAACATAGTGTATTAGGATAGTCTGAACGTCAGCCAACTTTTGGTTTTCGGAGGGGAAAGGGGGAAGAGGGGGAAGCACTGCAACAGCCTTGAACATCATCTGTCTGAACTGTCTGGACAAAAGATAGTGGAAAGGACACTCTGAACGTCCGCCAAATTTCTCCGAAGGGGAATTCGGAGGGGGGGGGAGGGGGGAGCTCGAGTCAACTTGCCTTCGCTTACGGTAACCAGCTTCCTATACTTTTGCCGATACGATATGCACCTTGTTTTTGCCGATCTTACGAGTACACCGAAGCGAAACTAATTAGCAAGCTCCTGAAATATTCTCCGCATTAGTGAATGTCTCGAATTACCGACCCGTACTTCTAGGAGAGCAGCTGCTTGTTTTTCTCATGCTTGATAAGGTTGCTCGAAAAGTTAACTTTGCTGACGCACGTCCATCGCCTTTTTCAGTGCGCATAACTTGTCGAGATTTGCATGTTTGATTCCTAAATTAGTGGTCAGTAGGCGTCCCTACCCACATGACCATTCCCCCATCACCCTTCACACTTCAGCGCTGTACTTGCTTCTCATCAAAAGCATCCGGCCTTTTTAAGGGTCCAATGGGTATGAATGAAGTCTGAAGTGAGAAGCTAATCGCACCAGACCCAAGCGGTGGAAATTATCCTGATCAGTCTGCGCGTGCCACGCACGAATGCTGCCGAACATCATAATAATCAAGCCTCTGACCTGCCGCCGCAGCCGAGTCCAATTATAATTAGCTGTCGTGCCGTTTTGCAAACATCGGACGTGCGCTCGGGACTGTTGACTGTGAATCAACACGCACCCACACATGATCTGCCTGCTCACATGCAGCTTTCTGATTTGGGTCATAAGTTGTGTGGCGTCCGCAGCTAAGAGAAAAATTGCGATAGACCGTGTCATTTCCACGCCTTTCCGGACTTCAGGAAGTTTTCTGTCTAGAACCTTCACACACTTGAATGTTGCACCGCGTTGCGTTTGCCTTTGTGCTTCTGCTCGGCAGTGCCGTGCTGACGCTCGCAGCGGGTGGACGCGGTAGTGGTCAGCAGCAGCGACGCCAGCAGGTTGACCCTACTGATCTTCTGCACCGGATTCAACTCGCTACCGATGCGGCCGGCCTCTGTCAGCTGCATACTGCGGTGCTCAGTCTGGCGCGAACGGTTGAGGCTGCTATCGAAGAAGCGGGTGCGTACGCGAAGTTTACCGTATTTTCTTGATTAATCCCCTCCCAATTATTCCCACCTGGGGGATCATTCCGGAGGGGGAATTATTTTTTCATTTTTTCCCTCAAAGGTCAGTTAATTATGTATGGTTTTTTCCAGCCAGTAAATGGTTTTTTACGTGGTAACGCGGAAAATTCTTGGTCAAAAGCAAAAGTGTGAGCTGGACAGAGGTCGGAGTACATTGTCGGAGGGTCAGTTTGCATTAGACACACAAAATTTAGCACTATAGAAATATTATTTTTAAAGCATATGGGATGGCACTTTCGGAATAATCCCCCTGGGGGATTATTGTATTGTATAAACTGGTCCAAAATGGAAAAATTGAATAACCCCCGGGGGATTAATCAAGAAAGTACGGTACGTTGCACAACCTGACCCATTGTGCTGCAGGAGGCGACATCGGCGTCTGCAAGCAGCAGCGACTCTCTCAGTTCAAGGAGACAGTGATTCGAAGTCGTCAAGGCAGAAAGCAATGGGCTGATGCTTACGAGTATGACTGACCCAGCTGAATCGTCAAGCTCACAAATGTTTCTCAAACGTGAGCTATAATTGCTCTCAAACATGCAGCACAACTTTGTGCTAGTAAGAGTCCAGTGAGCCGTTTACTGTGTAAACCCTTCGGCAATAAATCGACGCAATGATATACCTCTAGCAACAACCACAAATTCGCTGATAAAATTGGTTCGGTCAAAAGGAGTTATGGTAGCCTACGCTACGCTAATGAAGAGGATTCAGAGAGAGCTCCAAGATGCTAAAGGGTCCATCAAAAGTGGACAGGATTGGTTTTGTTTAGACTGCATGAAAACGTAAGGCGCGTGGTTAGGCGTTACGTAATGTTCAATTGTTTAAAGTTCCTACTCTCCCATTGTTATCGATAGCCTCCATAGATTTCCTGCCGACTTTTTCCGGACGTTTTAAGACGTAGATTCGGAAACATTTAACTACATAATTGTACGTCCTACGTCACATTTTCGAAAAAGCACGGCACAAACACACGTCCGATGTGACGTCATATTTTCAAGTACGTTCTTTGATGACTGCAAATTGCTCGGAATCAACGTAGCAAGTCCTTTTCGCGTTCGACCTTCTCGTAGAATCCGTCGCACATTGAGTCGACAATGAAAGAGAACAATGCATCCCAGGCAGCGATGCTCTAAAAACCTGCTAACTTATTATGGCAGATAAAATATCAGTCGCACAAGATTTTCTTACGAACTCACAGCATCGCTTTTCGTTTCCGTATCGAGAGTCGAAATAAAGCTCTGTCGAAATTGCTGTAGATGGTTGGTGTCGAAACCGTACCCACGAAAATCGGCGTGTCGAGCACCGTAGGCAACCAACATGGGTTTGATGCGGATCTGTGCCAGACACACCCGGACAGATTAATGGACCGATAGATTACGTACGTGTACGAACAAACTAACGTACTGGCGGAGTGAAAAACGTACGTACTGACAGAGAAACGCAGGGCTGCCCTTTAACTCAAAAGGGTCCTAAGTGAAAAAGTTGCATGTCGAGAAAAACGCAAAAAGCACTTAAGACCTTCTTGCTTAAAAATTTACTCAAAGGGCGCGAAAATGCAGAGCACTTAGGACCTTTTTCCGTAAAATTCGAACATTTTTGCGCATCAGGCTTCCAAGTGCGTTTATGACCCTTTAGCGTAAAAGCTTTTTTCTCAATAACTATGATGGTTATCAAAACTCCGCCTTTACCGTATGCTGTCCAATAAACGTAAACTTCAAAAAACGTTTTTAAGGAAAAAGGCCTCAAGTTCCCTCAGGACCCTTTTGAGTTAAAAGGCAGAGGGATGGATCAACAGATCACTAAGTACGTACAGATGAAAGGACGGACTTTAACCGTACGCTCTGATAAAGAGGCGGACTAACAGACGGGTTGTATAAGGTGCGAAGGGTGAACCATCGAATGTACTGGGTCCGGGCTATGCCGATGCATCATTCACTCACGTACATACGAATGGATGGGCTAACGCGCGTATTAACTACGGCTTAAGAGCCCTGCGAACTGAAGGGTCACTTGCAGACATACTCGTTTGACATACCCACCTCGAGATCATCAAGGTAGTCAATGCAGCACTGAATGACCGAGAATATCGACCGGACCTGTTTGCGGAACGCGACATTCGCTTCAAGTTTTTCGTTCGACAAGTCCTCAAAATCGCTGACATAGAGTAGCTTCAACGTGCGATCCCCATCGAAGACATCAAGAGAGACCCTCCGAACGAGGTTTTTCATAGCATTCTGCATCTGTCGAGTTACAGAAATCTTGAAACTCCACGAAAACAATTATATGACTAGTACCGTTTCATCCCACGTTTTGAGGATGAGGAACTTGTGTTCTTCCGAGAGGACTTGACCAGGCTCGACAAGTTGTGACAACTTTCGTGCCGACGTGGTTGATGTTCGTTTATCGAATGCCCTCGAAAACGATAGTGGATTGAGGCGATTCTCGTGCTTACAGTCACTGGGTAATCGATGGACGGTTTGAATTTCGTGAAAGGCACGTCGTCGAGTAGTGGGTGCTTTACAACAGCCGCATAAAGAACCACCCATCGTCGACGGACAGGAAAAAACTGCTGCAACGTGTATGCGCGCCTTGTTTGTCACGTAACTGAGCCGGGAGATAACAAGTCACGCGCCTTTCGGCTATGGGAATTAACATGGACGTTAATTAGATCGTCCTATCAACCCCGGCGTCTGGGCTTCCCTCTTGAACGCATACGTATGACGCATATGCATTTGAACGCGTCGTTAGCAGCTGCTAATGACTGGGAAATTCACGTGGCTAATGATCGGCGAAGTTATGATGCGTTGGTGCTTGCTACTTCCAAGCCGTTCCATGGCTGGCAACCTCACGGGTATGGCACGTGGTACCTACGACTTCCAAGTCGCTTCGCACTGCTGCACTCGCTCGACCTCAGCGGCAATGCGATCAGCAACATGTCGTTGCTGGAAACTACCGTATGACCTCGAATTTAAGCCAGTCCCACCCCTGGCTGGTTTTACACTGTTTCTTATAATAAATCTTTGGAAGCGCATAGCAAGACTGATGCAACATGCGGCTCGCGTGTGCAAAACCGGCCATGGACAGGACTGGCTTAAATGCGAGATTATACGGTAGGTCAGTGTTCAAACGCACGAATTTGCTAGGAAGGGCGCGTTCACATTCGTATGCAGTTTGTAAGCTATCTGTACGGACTCAACTTTGTATGAATTCGTAGAACATTCGTATGGCTGCGATTGGTCAATCAAAGTCACGTGATGTCCACTACACACGCGTGTAGACAGCTGTCCTCTGTATATGTTGGACCCTCAGTAACTCGTTAGAGCAGAACACCCTTCGTCTTCACATCTGTATGGAACGTACTATTCTTCTTAATTTCAAACTTTCCCCACAGTGAGCAGCTTAGTAAAGCCAGTTGAAGGTGGAGTTTTTGTTGAGCTACAAACTCGAGGACGCGGACAGTCGTTTTCAAAAAATTCGCCACAATTTCACAAATGCTTCGACCCCCTCCCCCACGTCATCCAACCCCCTCCCCTACCCGTTTACGTAAATTATGCGTGATCCCCTACCCCTACTATGCTTGCATCTTGCTGATGTCTCGCGCTTGTTTTTACTTTTTATGGTCACACACCGACATGATCTAACTCACCGAAAAGTCAAATTGATTCATGGATTCGCTAACGTTTGAAAGACGTTCAGTTCTGATGCGAAAAGGCACTGGGAGCTATCCGATTTGATCACTCTCTCTCGAGTAGGGTTGGCACTTCCCCGGGATCCCCGTATCCCCCGACCAAAAATGGTAAAAAAGTGATTAGGCATCGGACGCGATCGCTTGGGTCGACGACGCCACGGACTCGACCGGAGGAGACAAAAACTAGATCCGTGCATTGCACGGGTGCTCTACCTAGTTTCTTCTTTTCTTAAAAATTTACACGAGGTTTAACAGCCAATTTATAGAAACATAGTCGTTTAGGTCTGCAGAAACATCGTTGCCAACAAAAACCTCGTACAATTGCCAATGTGCCCGCTAGCAACTTGACTGCGACAAGCAACTTTGAAATTCACTGTCGCAAACTCCATGATCACCCCCAGCATCGTAGCATGCGTCGTGAAGGCAGCAGCAGCGATCAGTGCTATCAACTGGGTCGCACCAATCAGCGCCGTAGCCACAATAGCAGCCATAGCAGTGCATGTTATACCACATTCCAATATTGCATCCACGAAGCGCTGCCCAAATCGTACCCATTTCGTCGCGCTTCATTCTCGACGCCTGAGCAGGAACATTCAGACGTTCAGACGTACGTCGGACTGATCGACGTGCTATGCGTGCACATTCCCACCGCTGTACTGTACGGTTTTGATGCGGACAACTGTGAGCTTGCGTGTCTTGAATTGTAAGCAAGACAAACAATGCCCACACAAGCGCGTGTTTCATTCGTGCAAGATTTGTACGTGCGTAGCTAGAAGCAAGTAGCGTTGAAAATGTTCGAAAATTTTAACCTGCGAAGGAAGTAGTTTCTAAACTTATTCAAGTTTGAAAGAACTTGGCCGACCTTTCTAGGTGCGACACCGAAATTCGTCGTAATACTGAACACTGTTTTACACAACAATACGCCGTAATACTGAAAACTGTTTTGCACGTTCGACGTCACGCCCAAATTCTTTTTCTAGTTTTTTTTTGCAGCAAGAAGCTTGCAGATAAAGTTTTAACGTTGCTCAGGGCTCGTAATTTCAAACCACTGTTTTCAGTAGAGAAGTTTCGGAGGGAAATTCTCAAAGAATTGGGATTCCCCCGAGGAAGTCGAGTTGGGTACACAAACACAGGAAAAATGACCCCAAACTTTGAGAATCCCCCCACCCCGAGAAGCGTATCTACTCGAAACGCTGTTTCAAGGTTTGACACCGATGCCCGAAGAGCATCTTCTGCTGCCTAATCTTACCAAAGTTTAGCTTTTCGCTGCGAAAAAATTCATTTGTTACCTATTTTCGCTGAAAATTTGTCGATTTTCCCCCGTTTTCATTGCAGAATTGCGAAACAAATTTATTGAAAAACTGGTGGGATTGAAAATGATTTTACGCTAATGTGAAACGAAAATTTGTGAGCTACCACTCAACCACGGAGCCCAGCGGAGTCGCTAGAAACCGCTCGTTGATCATTCTCGAATTTGCACTTACGCGTGTGCACATTAGAGAAAGTCAAAAAGCCGGGCCGGCCCGGCCGACTAAACCTTTTGCCGGCTGCTGGCCGACTTTCCCATGTGAGAAAATTTGGAAAAAGCTGATACGTTTTTGCTGAAATTTCTAACGAAATTTTTTACTGAAATATTTTAGTTAGAATTATTTTGGAGGAGCTGCATTCGGTCGGTTCGCGTGCAAACACAAGTCGAAACCTACGTCTTATTTGCAACGTCAGTGTGCACAAGTGCGCTTCTCGCTCAGTCAATGCAAGGGAATACACCTCGGCACTCTTCCTCTGCTAGCTACATCCTAACCACAGGCCGGAAACGAGAGTTCAGATACAGCGAGCGCGAGGGCCGGTCAAAAGCCACGAGGTAATAATAAGTTCAGTACATCCAGCAACATTTTCATGTGATAAGCTTACAGCGTTCTTGTGTCACAAGAGGTAATAGAGGTCCCAAACGTCAACGTTTAACACACGCCACGTCAGAAATAAGCATACGTCCCCATAGAAAAAGCCGCGCCTCCATCCGAACTCCACTGTACGTATCGTAGCGCTTTGCGTGTATCGGTGCATGCATGCCATGTGTTGTGCATGCGTCGATCATGCAGTGTGTTGACGTTTGCCAGTGCAGGGGACCCTCCGTATACCCGGGCAGTAGAAGTAAACAAGAAGCGGGTGCGAGCAGCGCGCGGTCGTTGGAACATGGACTTAGCTCGCTTATCCAAAAAAGCGTTCTAGAACGAACGTCGACGTGCAAATGTAGTTGAACACGCGGATGACATTTAGAGTCGCAAAATGTTTTCGGAACTTCTGAATCGTTTTTGCGGTGGAAAGCCATTACCTACAAACACGTTTTCTTCTTCTTTCACGCGGTTTTAAACAGTGACTTTAACAAGACGAATGGGCCGATCCACGAGGCCCACTAACGCTAAAGAGCGGGCTAGATCTAAAACCAGTTTTTGTTAACAAATCCGACACTAAAAGCTTCGGTATATGCAGAGAAACAGTGCAAAAAACATATCGGACCAGTGGGGTTCGAACCCGCATCCCTTGATTGAGAACCTAAGAGGCACTAACTGCACCACGAAACCTATATAAAGTGATGTAGTGCCTAAGCCTAAAGCCTGAAAAATGCAACCGCTGTACGCATAACGTCGAGACAGTCACAAGGTAGGGTAGATTATATAACGTCTGTCAGTGGGCCTAAAAACCACGTATCACAAAAACTATCGATAAAATAAAATTTTAGAAGCACACACATACGGGAATCCCACACGCCAAATTTGAGCCAAATCAGTTAAGGCATTGTCGAGTTATGCGCTAAACATGTAATTTTCACGTTGGAGTGGGTCTACTAAAGCGGTGTCCCCGGGAGAGGAGTTTAAAACGCCGGGATCTATATTGAACAGGGAAGTTACATTGTCCTAGGATGTCTCCAGAAAGTCAGCGATGAGAAGCCAAAGAGTACGGCTATCCGGAAGAAACGTTCCTCGAAGAACGTCGACGTACGAATGCAGTTTAACATGCGGACGACGTTGTGGTCGTGAACTGTTTAAAGTATTTTCCCATCGTCTTTCGGTCGAACGTCATTGTACAATAAACTCGATTTTCTCTCTTTTCGCACGGTTTTATACTGCGTCTGTAGTTTCTGCCTTCCAATCTGTTCCGTCAAACTTTCGTCAAAACAGAGTTTATTTGCGTCGACTGTAGATAATTACTTTTGTCAGCGACATTGAACCAAATGCTTCCTGGTTGATTGCAGAAAAGATCTTCCCGGAAAAAACACAAATGTTTGTGCAACTGGAAAGCGCATTTCATACGACAATGCTCGACTACGTGCCCTTCCGACTTTCGCTGGACATGAGGCTTTCTATAAAGGACGGTCGTCCAATGTTAACATCTGCGGACCTAGACAATCCGATACCTCTGCAAAATGATGAGCGGGTTAGCAGTGAAAAGTTCAAAGCTACGTCAAAGGTTTTGCTTACGGCGTTATGTTGGCGTTCTGTTCCGGTCGCGCCATCGATGACACGCAAAGCTAACAATCACGAAAAGAACGTGACACACTGCAAAAATGCTTCCGCCAATCCAGAATCCTATAGTAAATAGCAAGGCATGTTCTGGAACACCATTGTTAGCCGTTTGATGGTGGACCTCTGTGGCGTAAGAAAATGGAATATATGGTTGACGCGCAGAGCAAAAGGTTAAAAGGTCTCTCGCAGGCCGATGGTAGGGAAACAATATACTGTCACAATTGAATATCTTTCTTTGGTAAAGCAATAAAAAAAACACGTTGGAGATTGGTTATACTTAGCGTGGCTTGCCATCCGTCTAATTTATTACGTAGTACTTTGACAACCGCCTTACCGAAAATCGAGGCAACCGAAGGGAAACGAGCAAAGACCTTATTGCACTGACAACTCACCCATGGAGCCTCCGATCGCCGCCAGTATTGACTCAACGTCCGGGTAGACGAGAGTCTGAACGCTCACCGTTGTCGTGTAGTTAGCATTTTCAAAAGCGACTTCAAAACCTTCTGGCATGCTTGTTCTGTGCGAAGACTGTCGATGAAGCAAGAGTCCCGATACCGTACATCGGCGAAGCGAAGCACATTCACGTGTGCACACCGATCGCTGTGAACGGTTTCCGGCGGCTATCATGCAATTTATCATCGGCTCGCTTAAGCCATTTTGCAGCGCTTTGACAGCCAACGTCGCGCTACTGTAGGATATAGAAGAGTGGTTACATTTTTCTAACAAATACTTGTTTCGACAGCGGCGTTCGCACTGAAATGGACCCTCCCCTTCGTCGGCCGCGCACGGCTGTCTTCTTAGATTCTCCGTCGCGTGCGTGTCGGATTCGCCAAAGAACGCGAACGCTTGGTAGCCCCACTTAAGGCGAAAAGCTGCTGGCGCTTGCGCTCCTCGATCTGGCGATTTAAGGTACGTCTCGCCGCCGCGTTCGGCGACGTAAAACGTAGTGTGGTTGATGCCGTCAGCGGCGCTTTTCCTAAACGTGGGCGGAGCGGCAAACTGCATTAACGATTTTTCTAATGCGCCTTCTGGAACAGCGATGCAGATCGAGTCCGTGCGGAATGGTGCGTATGGACCGAGCCACCGTAGGGTGTGGGAAACATTGCAGAAGTTTTTATAGCGTTTCCCGTTATAGTCTCTTACACGTAGGCTCATTGATTGGCAGAGGCGATCGCCTAGAAGTAGGCGAAGATCCGCGGTCTCCATTGAATCGGCACAGCTAAGAAAATTGACACACTCTTCCGCATCGGTTTTGAAGGAAATTTCATTGAGCGAAAAGAAGACGCTTTGCTCCAGGCGCATCAGCAGCGATGTGCAAAGGTAGAGTAAATGAGCGCGACTATGATTGTCAATCGAGCTGCAATTGGCTGATATGTTGGGTCGGTGCAGCTCGCTGATTTGAAAGCAAATTGATGGGTCGACGATACCAAGTTGATTTTTTGCGAAAGTGAGCTGAATCGACGTCTTTTCGACTCTGTAGGATTCGATAATGTCGTTCGATTCAAGCCAAAGCAAGGCCAAACATAAGGCGAAAGAACAAGCAGTGAATCGTGCTCCCAACGATGTCAGCCTGGTTATTTCAGGATAGAAATGAAAGTAAAAGCTGTGCTGACTTTTCAAGCTAACACTATTTGTATCGGTGAAGTTTGCATTAATGGCCTCAACATCTGTTGTTTCCCTTTGGTGCTGCGCGGATGTGCAGGATTTCGAAGCACGCTTGTAGAGTGAGCATACGCATAGCGGTAGGACAGCAAGAGCTACAAACAAAGTAAATATGAAGCATTATAAAACAATGTAAGATCCTGGTCAGCGTTAGGCAGACAGTCAATCGAGTAGGCAAGCATGCATGCAGGCAGGTAAGCAGGCAGCAAACAGGTAGTCGACTGGCCGGCAAGAGAAATCCAGGAAAAACAAAACAGAACATGAGAGAACAAAAAAGAACCGAACATGCTAGGCCAGACCGCACAGAACCGGACGGAACAGGATGGGACTGAGGCGGCTAGAACCGACCGGGACTGGAGAGGAGAGAACTGAACGGGACAGAATCGGACCGGACACGATTGACAGAACCGGAGATGACGGAAAAAAACCGGAACAGACAAGACCAGACAATAGTGGACCTGACCGGACAGACCGGATAAGACAGGATAGAACAGATAACCTGGGCAGAGTGGACGAAACCGGACAGGACTGGACTGGAGAGAACCGGTCAATACAAGACCAAAAACGTAGAACTGGACACGACTGAACACACGCGGAAGGATCTGACAGAATAAGATGGAAGAAAAAGGGACCGCACACGCCAGTCAAGATAGGCCGGACTGGACCGAGCCGCATCGGATCAGACCAGACCGGGCCGGACGGGCAAAAGAAGACCGCATCGCACAGGACATGGCAGGACCGGACGAGAGAGAATCGGATCGGACAGAATAGGGACGGGACAAGCCAAGAAAGTACATTGCCGATTGCTTTAAAAATCTACTTTGCATACTCAACTTACCAAGGTGAAACAGTGCAAGAAATGTTGCTCCGAACCAAACCCCTGAAAGAAATAGTAAAACACTAATGAGAAATATCCGTGAGGAGTGAACAAGTTACAACAGACAGTACAAACCTAGCGTTCCACCAAAGGAGGAAACGAGGTTTGTCGCGTTCAAGGATCGAAATTCTCGATGATGAATGAAATGCGATGTGCCAACGTTTTCCAACACCACACGCTTTTCGACTGGGTTTGAGAACGCCGTGTACATGGGTTTGGCTTGAAATACTACTACGGCTTGAACTGCTGTTCTCGATCGCATGCAGCGGGCATTCTCGCAGCGCTGCATGCAATGCGATGGCCGACTAACATTCGATCGTAGTTCATCGTAACACCGAAAGAGATCGGAGCCGGCGTGTTCAGCGCATTGCCGGGTTTTGCCGACGCCGTAGAATCGGGCGATCATGTCGCATCCACAGACATCGCTCAGATGTTCGCGCGCACATTGATCGTAGCAGGCTTGAAGGGACAAGACCGTCCCATTCTCCGTCAACAGTGTACATTTTTCTCGTTGTTCTCCTTCATACGGCATCAAAAACGTTGATGTCTGACCGACACGACGTCGGGTACGGCGTTCTGACGAGACTGTTTGCGTGCAGTATTCCTCACGGTGCGACTCGACGATGAACGTGTAACAAACGCCATATGCAAAATATTTTGGGAGAAAATTGAAAGAAAGTCTTTGATCGACCGACATGCTAACCTGTTTCGACGCCCGTCGCCACAGGCTTACGCCCGCGGGAACGCGGAACGCAAACGCCGCGTAGTCGTAGGTCGGAAGATAGCATAATGGCTGTAGGTGAAAATCGTTTACAAAGTTTGCCTTCGCGCAGAGTTCCGACGCGCTTAGCCGTCGCCCGTTGACCAGCTGCAGCGAGGGACTAGCAGAGAGACAGACGAGAGTGGCGATTGTGCGATAGACAGTCCGAAAGCTGGCGTTAGCTTTCGACCAAAACGCGACGACGTCCGAGCGAAGAACGGCGTGATGCGTGGCGGCGACACCATTGAGCGGCGTGTTTGATTTTTCAAGGCCGATAAGCCAAGCACTCTTGTATCGCGCGTTGTACACGTAATCGTCGAGCATTGAGAGTTCGTCCCCAAGAAGCTTGCCGAACGCTGCGAGCGTTGAATAAAGAAGAGGGAGTGTATTTTCGGCGGTGGGAAGAACGGACTCGTCGTCTGACGTCCACTCTCCCATGTGCGCTGTTATTTGCTCGTTCTTAGTCGCGTGAACGATTTCTTTGACCTTCGTGAGCATGAATGAGAAACAAACCGCGGTCGCGTTGGCGAAGTAGAGATTTGGCTTGTAGCGGATACTCGTTTCGATGTACGCCGGATAATCGGCGTAGGAGGAGAACGTCTGAAGAACCTCGGTCATCGTCATATACGCAAAGATGACGAGAAGAACAGCGCAAAGGAGTCGGACTAAAGTGAACGGCGTTGAAGCGAGAAATGTGAGTCCGTGGATTGGTGAGTCGAGTACTGCTGGTCGCATTCCTTCCAGACAGACTCGGACACACCCGAAAAGCGCCAATGCTAGGAGCTTGGCAAAGTTTACAAGGTTGGACTTAAGAGCGGCACAGAAAATTACCAATTGTCGAGCGGCAACTTTTGAATTTGGTGCTTGTCGAAAGGTCGCGCGAAGTTTGCTGAACGATTTTTTATGTGAACGCGGCGCTTCGGGTGCGTTAGCCATTGTAGCCGAAAAACGCCGATGAAGTCAATCGTGAAGGCTCAGGTGAGGCACAAAGTCTTTCTTGTGATATTTCTCCCAGCGCTCTCTAACAACTGTTATGTTTCGGGGATAGTTCGATCGCCATAACTTCCCGAAAAAAAGGGCAAACACGTCTGCAGCTGAAAGCGGAGATTTTAGTTTGAGGATAGCTCACCTGGGACGATCATTGTTCCAGTTTCACTCAGGTGATAAGGAAGTGCATGCGCGATCGATCTTTTTTTTCGAAGTGGGACTTCTATGTGTGGCACTGTGGTTTCTCGCTGCTTTCCACATACATTTTCTGGGCGTGTTGCACAGGACGCCCATGCCCTACGTCGCACCTTAGTAACATGAAGTCCGATTACAGGTGTTATCAAACGATTGTGTGTGGGCTTCTTTGTATAATGCAAAGGCGTCATGCAATAACGACGAACGGCGCATCAAATGTCCATCATTTTTGTTATCTCAGCAATGTTCGTATTTGAAACCTAACCTGTCTTCAAGTTTGCACCTCTTCTACGAAGCAAAACAGGAAAAGGTTAACAGAGGATTTTCACTTTCCAGCAAGCCAACGCCTGAAAACAAGTGGACTGGCGAAGCCGAAACGCGTCCATCAGAAATAAAAGAAGGCTTTTTGCATATAGGGGGGAGGGAAGTTGGGGAAAGTGGGGGAAGGAGAAAAACGGGGGCCCTCAAATTTTTGGCGTTTTTGGAAATTCAAAAAATTTTCAAAGCCAAGGTCGGACATCCTGTGTAATCAAAATCATTCAACTTGCCAATTAAGTGCGTATTGTGAATTTTTTACTACTGCCTGATTGCCGTTTGCTTTTCTAAACACAACCCTGCGATGTGCCGTGCGAGAGTTTGAATCTTATCCCATCATAGCTGTGCAAGCATGTTCAGTTTTGTTTATGGGCGTTTTGTTCTCCATAAAAGGCTAGCTGCTTTAAAATTACACACGCTAACTTTTTAGCGTTTGCACCGCGTTGGACTCGAGAAAAGGTCCGCACGGGCTATTTCGTCGTACTGGAAATTTTTTAATCTTTCTACCGCGAAAGGAAACATTTTCTGCTTGTTGCGCTCAACGTCGATGTTGCAAGGCCGCAACGGTACAGTTCGCTAAATAGTTAGGTTCTGAAAAAACTGCAGTGGGCGTAGCCGTTTTGACAGCGCACTAACCAATCTGGTGCAAGACCAGCGCGTGTACTTTTGCGACATTGGTTCGTGCGCTGTCAAAACGGCTACGCCCACTGCAGTTTTTTTCAGAACGTAACTATTTGGCGAACTATGCGGGCAATCTCGCTAAGCATTTGCGGCAAATGCATAAGAAGAATCGAGAGGGGGCACAGACGGAAATTAAGGCTAAACGGCCTAAGTCATCGATAAGGGGCCACCACTTCCTTCGTCCAAATCACTTCGCGATCAAATCAGAGCTATTTTTAGGTCAGTTTGAGCAAAAAAAATTTGTTCGACCTCGCGCCACACGAGTTTGAAAGAGCACTCAGTTCTGATTCCGAAAAGTCACTGGGAGCTTAGGAGCTATCCAATTCGATCACTCTCTCTCGAGTAGAATTGGCACTTTCCCCAAGGTATCGGCCTTTCTCCGGGCGGTCCCCGTATCTCCCGACCGAAAATGGTCAAAACGAGTCAAAATGGAGTTGGGAAATTGTGATTAATATGATCGCGGATGAGTAAAAACAAGTTAACTGTAGTTAATTGCACTTAATTAACGATTATCTATTTGAAAATGTGCAAAATTCGATGAAAAATAAAAGTTTCAAAAATTGTCAAAAAGTGACCAAAATGACGAAATTTGGCTAAAAATGACCTCAAATTTACCGGGGATACGGGGATCCCCCCAGACCTCCTCTCCCAAGGGAATTGCCAACCCTGCTCTCGAGCAGCATCGATTATTTTTTCACCCTGCCAAGCGAGCGCAGCGAGCAACAAAAAGAAGGCCTACTGGTCGTTCTGGGATTTCCTCCCCTTTTCACCTTTTGTCCACCCCTCAAACAATTACATTAAGTAAATGGCAGAACATTGGAGAATATTCAGTGCTCGCTGAGCATTTACAAAACCCGTGCAGTTCGTGTTGCGTAGTGTCTTCGCTACTTGTGCGCAAATATACACGACAACTTTGTGCGTCATGCAAGTGAAAACCCACAGATTTGTCGTTTCAGTGCGTTTATACATCCATGTTTCTTCGAGCGTCCTCTAGCATTAGTTTTTTAATCAAAAGGCAGGATGCACTTCGGCTTTGCCGATTTACTTGTTGAATGCGCGTTTGAGACGGTCGTGCTTCGATCTTAAAACTTGTTTGCACAAACTGCATTCAGTGCAGGAGAAATCGAAAAAGTTTCAGAACAGCCGCCCACAGGCGCATAACCACAGTAAGGAAGCTCTTCCTACATTTTCGAAAAACCGACTTTTTTCCTCCTATTTTTTCGTGGGTTTTTGAGAAAAAAATGTAGCGCTTTCACTCAGACCCCCACTCGGGGGTGGTGGCCGTGAGGAACTTCCTCCTACTTTTCAAAACGCTGGCTACGCGCCTGGCCTAGCCCTCACTCAGCACGCCCGAGTGCTAACCTTCAAGGGTTGCGCTGTGCAACGCCATTGTATCGTAACGATGACGCAGTTTGTTTTTGCAAACTCTTCAGGGTTTCTTGCTGAAACTACCCGCTCGAAAGCTTATCGAAGTTAGAATCAACGTTTTTCGCCGCATATGACGAAGTCAAAAGAGAGGGAGTAAGCGCAGCTTTTCGACATTAGCGATTTATTCTCTTGAGGGGCCGTCCATTTATGAAGTTACTTAAAGTCGAATTTTCAGAACCCCCTCCCCCTACATCAGGGGTTTTTGAATACTTGTAACACATAAAATCACTTTCAGCTGGACCCCTCCCTCAAACCGTGACGTCATAAATGCATGGCCCCTTATCACATTGCAAAGACAACTAATACCGTGCAGAAAATCACCGTCTACCAGAATCACGTGACCTGAAGCTAGCTTACCCGTCGACAAATATTGTTTGTGATAAATAAAACTAGCGTCTGGAAAAAGCCGACACAAAAGCTCTGGAGGCCATCGATAGCAATGGGAGAGTATAAACTTTAAGCAATGTCACATTACGTAACACCTAGCCACGCGCCTTCCGCTTTCATGTAGAACAACACATGCAGTCTAAACAAGACCACTCCTGTCCACTTTTCACAGACTCTTAGCTATAAACTAAAGGTGAACCACAATATTCTGACATTGTTGCAAGAAAAGAGTGACATTAAGTGGAAATAGGTAAATGCATTGGCCAGTTACTGAAGGAGCTCCATTGGCAGATAGCGAAATTATGTTGCCCAGTCTTCATAAAGAAATGGGATCATCAAAACCGCAATAGTATCTGTGCCTTCCTATCACTCTCAGTATTCCAAAAAATCCGTGCACTCGTCTCGCCACTCGAAACGTTCAAGAAGTCTTTATGCCCACGCGCGAACGTTTCAATCATAGTCCACAACTCGCGTCGTTCTCTTTCCTCGTCGTTACAACCAGCAAGTCCAATCTCAACGAGTACAATGTTTCTCTTCGGTGACGACGCAAGAAAAAGCAGTTCGTACAGCCACGTCTCCAAAGCGTTCAGTGAAAATGAAGGTCCGTTTCCATCGACCTGCCATCGTTTGGGGGATCGAGCACTGGAGCTAATGGTCAGTAAATCCCCGAGGGTTAGAAGCCCAGTAAAATAAACAAGTTCTACTCGTTCGGGGAGAGCTTTCAGCATACGAACAATAAGTGGCAAACATGGCTCGACCCTTTCTTCGCCCGAAGTTGCAGCTATAATCTCAAACTTCCTCAGTTTATCACACGAAGTGCCCAGTTGTTCACAGAGTGCTAAAAGTGCTTTCCCGGTCACCCCAGCCTTGAAGTTAACGCTAAGGACTTCAAGCTGTGCAAAGGGACCGTTGAGTAATGTCGCAAGCTCTGTGCATGCCCGCAAATCGATACTCAACTCCCGCACATTTTCAAGCTGCAGTGCAATGGGGATAGCATGCAATGTCAATGAAAGCGGCTTAATCGAAGCCGGAAAGGCTGCACTCTGAAGCAAAAATCGCACGTGGAAGACACTCCGAGGGAGTTGTGAAAGCCAAGACAGATCGAACAGAGTGCGAATCCGAAGCGATAAACTTGTTATGTTAGGAAAAATATCGAATAAACGACGAACACTGAACACACTTGTTCCGTCTGTGCCGAAGTCGAGTTCGCCCACGTTTACGCCGAAGGTGGAGAGAGGGAAATACTGTAACCAATGGGCGTGGAGGGTGTGGAAACTGACTTTGACGAGGTGAGGGTTTGAGTCGACGAAGAAACGGAAGACGTGACTGAGAAGCTTCGGTTCTAGTGGTTCGGAATCGCGGAGTTCGAGGGACTCGACGTGGAGATGGGGAAAGACCTGTGGGTAGAGGTCGGGGTCGGTTTTCTGGGTTCGGGTCTGGGTTTGGGGAAATATAATAAAAACATAATAAAGGTTCGGGTCACTTTTTATGGTTCCGGTCACTTTTTAGGGTTCTGGTCATTTTTTATAGTTCGGGTCACTTTTTATGGTTCAGGTTCGGATTCAGTCCGACCCGACCTCTACCTGCAAGCAATTGCGAGCGTTGTCTATCTCTTCCAGATCTAGCAAACGGCGAAACGCCTCCGATGCCGAGTATGGCGTATCATTGCATTGCGGATTGTCGAGATAGTCCCGAAGCCAGAAAGGTCCCCCGTAGACACGTTGAAAGAAGTTCTCGAGTGAGACATTAACAGAAACAGTGAAGTAACGATCGATGCTAGACGATGCAATGACGTCGAGAGTACGCAGAAGTGGGAAATGCTGTTCAGTCAAGTTCATTGTGTGGACAAATCGGAAGATACCCGAATTCTGTAACTCTATTGCACTGCAGGTCTGACTGATCAGTCTGTCTGTACGGGGTGGACGATTCGTGATTCGGAGTGAGAAGCGACGGATATCGTTTAAGACGATGAGTTCGAGTGTTAACAGTTGTTGTAAAGGGGTTTCCCATCGTTTGCAGACCTGTCGGAGGAGGAGAAGGTTGCGTTTATCGATGCTTGACAGGTCGAAAATGTGGGCGAGAAGCCTGTCGGGAAGACGGGCTAGCTCCGACGATTCCTGAAACATGTTGGGTCGATGAGATGATATTATTAATGAGTTAATTGTGTCGAGGTTACTTGTTGCATAATCGAGACGCTGCTTGTTGTCCGGCAAGGCCTAGGGATATGCCCATCGAAGTGACGGAAGCTTTATCCTCGTTTGATGCTCGTTGGAAATTTCCTTGTCTCGCGTTGTCATACTGCGAACGTCGTTCGAGTTAATAAATTCGTTCAGCTTTGTATCACTGAAATCGTCTTTCATCCATGGGCACGTTGGCTGCGCGTGCGACTTTTGCGCATTGGCTGGTTGTGTAATGCCAGCTAACAGAGTTACTTGCTTGCACGCTATTGCGGATTTCGAGTTCAAAATTCTGAGACGCAGCGCATGCTGCGGCCTGCGAGTAACGTTATCATGCACTTTGAGAGCGACTCGAGATCGATGAGTGCGGAAAGAAGCTGCAACGATGTGTTATCGTGGGAATATTAAACTAATAGATCTTTTTTCTGCAATACCTCTCTCTGTTGAGGTACTTTCTGGGTTACCGTACTTTTCCATATAAAGCCCCGGGGCTTTATTTGAAAATGCAATTTTTCCCGAGTATAACCACGTATTCAAGTATTGCGGTCAATGGTCAGTCGTTTACTTTTTCCAAGTCGAAAGGCCAGATACTCAAGCAAATGTCGGCTTTGAAAAAATCAAAATAAAGCCCCGGGCTTCTATTAGAAGGGCTTAATATGAAAAAATACAGTAAACTATCTTGCTCAGTCTGACTGGAGACAACTGCCTTTAATAACGCATCTCATTAAAATTATATCTATTTATTTCGACAAAGAGTTCATCCACATATGACGTCACTGCCGAGGGGGGTCAAAAATTCGAATTTTCAAGTGACGTCATATACAGATGAACCAGAATGGCAACGTACACAGGACAATAAAACACAGCAACTTCACAATAATTCCATTTCCAGAAATCTCGAGGAGAAGCAAAGCAAGGAAGCTTACAGTAACTAGCTTCTCACCCGACGAATTCGCAAAGCAAGGGAGAAAAACCTAACATGCACTATAATATCGTCCTTTAAAATCACAATCAGATAAAACAGCATTGCCCGAATTAACCGTCAGAAGCCCACCTCAAAGCAGATCATACTCCTCATTCCCGGTCGAGCCGCCTTTCTTCGCAGCCGGCTTCTTTTTTGCCTTCAGTTTCGCGCCATCATCATTAGCTGCCTTTTTCTCCTTCGATTTCCTAGGCTTTTCCCCACTAGTCGTAGCCTTCTTCTTAAACAAACAGACAAGAAAAAGAGTTGGGAACATGCCCATATGACGTCACGGTACCAGCACATATGACGTCACGGTACCTCCACACATGACGTCACTAAAACATGCACATATGACGTCACGGAGACCTGCACAGATGACGTTGCGGGGACATGCCCATATGACGTCATGGGACATGCATATATGACTTCATGGGACATGCACATATGACGTCACACACCTTTTTCTTCTCCCCAACACTATGCGACGAAGACGACGACTTAGTCGGTGTCGGACTGCTCACGATGGACGAGTTACCAGTCGCAGTCGACGGTCCCATCTCATCATCGGACGACAGAGCGCATTTGGCGACCAGTGGATTCGACCCCTCCCCCTCACTCTCACTGGTCTTCCACACTTTCGTCTGCTTCCCCTTTTCTTTCGGTGGCGGTGCGGCTTTCGGGGATGAAGCAAACCAAGCGTCCAAATCATTGGCCGTTATCTGCACCTTCGGCTCTTCCGGAGTGCGTGCAGACCCAGGCAATGGAACTTCATAAGCAAGCGGTGTTGGCGTCGCCGGAGGACTGCCCGGAGGGGGGTCTGGACTGACCGCCTTCACCACCTTTCGCTGTTTCTCCACTTCCCCCCTCTGCTTCATCGGAGGAGGAGGTGGTGCTTCACTAGTTTCCTCAACATCCTCCTGGAACCCAGCGATGATCCCCACCGGTTCCTCTTCATCAGACGAGTCCCCCCTATCCCCATTGACTCTTTTCCCTGCGAAGTTAAGTGATTGTGGGGGTTGTCGTGCCGGCGCCGGTGTGGAGTCGAAGAATGCCCGGTCAATGTCCTCGTCTGGAGCGAAGTCGTTCACATCTTTTAAAGGACCAGTGGGTCGTTTGGGCGATTGCTTCATGTCCGGAGGTGGACGAGCCTTCCCCCCACTGCTCGGAAGTGCGACAGGTGGAGGGAGTATTTTAGCAGGGGACTGTTGTGGGGGTTTGGACAAGTCGGATGAAGACGAGAAGGAAGTAGGAGGGGGTGGGGCTCCGCTTGGTTTCGATGGCATTTCGGCTGTTGCAACAGGCGCGAGTCGTTCGGCGTCGGTGCGACGCTTGCGGTTGAGATTCTCCATGAATCTGAATGGGGAAAGGACAATCAGGGTTCCCACTTGTTCGACACTTGACGGTCATTAAAGAAAACTATTTCTACCTCATCAATGGCTAATTTTATCAAGCGAAAATATTGAAAATTTAAAAAATTCTGATTTTTCAAAAACCGGTTTTCTGAAATTGCCTGAACTGGTTTTGGGTACCAATTTGTCAAAATTTCACGAAAAATTACCCGCATTATTTTGACAGTTTTGAATCGAAAACCAGTTCAGCCTTTCGAGAAAACTGGTCCGAAAAAACTTGCCAAATGAGCAACTCTATCCGGTTTTTCAACTGGAACTGCTTATAGCAAAAACTGTCCTACGGTATACCATATTTCTAGTCCCTATATTCTACACTACTTTAAGTAAATTCGTGGCTACAAACCCGCCAATCATCCTCCCCTATTCCCCATGTGAACCCAATAAACAAAGCCCCTCCAATGAACATTCGACCCCCTTTATTCAAACCCCTTCCTACTTGTCATAGTCGAAATCGTCCGACTGTTGCATGATGTCAAGTTCGTCGAACGTAACTCGAATATCACGCACATTATTTTCCAACTGTTGAATAAGTGACTCTCTCTGCACAAATCAGTGAAACATGCACAAAGGGGGGATCATTTATCACCGGGGGAGGGGTCATCTCATAGAGAGAAAAAAAACTAAAATATAAAAACTTTTTATAAAAGCTTTTCCTCTTCCCGACCCCTAAACAGGGGAGGGGTACCTGACATATAAAAGCTTTTCCTCTTCCCGACCCCTAAACAGGGGAGGGGTACCTGACATATAAAACTTTTCCTCTTCCCGACCCCTAAGTGGGGGAGGGGGAAGGGGTCGACCTACCTGTAGAATAAGAAAGGGAATGTTAAAGAAGAGATATAAGAACTTGAGACCAAATCCACTCCGCATCGACGACTCGGCATAGCGAACCTGCCCAACGACCCTCGCTGCCGCCACTGCATCGGTCGACCCATTCCGTCCATTAATTGAAGCAGCGTCTGTCCGTTCAATATTCTCGACGAAATACCGCGCGATGTCTTCACGCACTTGTCGGTGGTGACCCATGTCGCGGTGGTTACCGAGAACGAGGACCGGCAGGTGGGAGGGGATAGAATTTAATTCTCTTTGGACATATTCCCAGGTCCTAAACGATTTTATATAGGCCAGGCAAGAGAGGCAACTTTTGGGTACCAGGCTTTTGTTATGTCGAACATCATGATCACTCCGTGGGCTCCTCGGTAGACGTCGATGAATTCTGCGTCGAGTGCTGCGTCTTCGAACTGAAAATCGTCCTTTTTTCATTCATGTAGTCTTTCTTATGTACTGTACGTACCTCATGTCCACTGTGGTCGAGCTTCAAGTCGGCCGCCATTTTGCGCCGCCGACGACTCTTGTCGACGACGTCCCACACGTCGACTTTGACGACGTCGTCGGCTGCTTTGTAGTTCCATTGAATACTTGCAGCCTATCGATAAAAGAACTTTGGAATTGGTGAGAAAAAGAATAGGACGCACTTGTATCTCCTCGGTTGGAGTGTACGTTTCTGGGAAAGATTTGCCTTGCAGACGGTTAAAGAGCGATGTCTTCCCGACGTTTCTGTCACCTTTGATGAGTATTTTCACTGTGAAATTAGAATATACGGGATATTCATGTCGTTTGTTGTCGGCTCGTGTGCTTACGGTTGTACTGAACGCCTCGTGCGAACTTCTTCTGAAGAACTGGGTCGACAATTGTGCCGACGCTTGAGGGCATCCCTTTCGTGGCGTCGTCATTTGAAGCGAACTTCTTTCGGAAAGCCGATAGCATTTTTTCCACTGCACTGCTCTGCTGTGTACTGTGCTGTATGTGTGAACGTAAAGTGCACGAACGATAGTCTTCGTTATTGGACTAATAATGACTGACTAGACAGGTATCAATGCTGTGCGGATTACGCCGGCAGTTGCACATCTTGAGTGGTCGCAGCTCGCTCACGAATCACGATCGCGCAGTGAGTGACCGCAGCTATACTAAATTTATCACTGTTACCCCTCAAAATTACATAAATAGTA
>JAQGBB010000157.1:0-25132 GCA_034691745.1 Prismatolaimus dolichurus
AAGACGTTTTGTTGTTACTCGCGCACGAAGACGGTATTGTTGCGATCGTACGTCAGAAGCTCGCCGATTTTTTTATTTTTGATTTTACAAGAGAGCGAGGAAAAACGCAGTACGGCGACAAATCGTGGCCTCCTTTTCTCTCTTGCTTCAAAAGCTTACGTGCTCGTGTTTTTTGTCAAACGGCAGAATGCCTTTTCGGCTTTGCCGATTTACTTGTTTGAGGACCTTACCGAAAGATACTTCCCATTACTTCCTATTCGATGGAGGGAAACGGCAAGTTGTCAAAGTATGAAGTAATAACGATCGAGAGAAATCGAATCGGTCCGAGTCGATTTCGATTTTAAAATTAATCGATTCTAACTTTCGCCTGCAACTCAATGCAAATGATTAGTATGTACCAGCTCGACTCGGAGATTGAGTCGATTCAATTCGATTCCATTCAATTTCGATCCGATTCGATTTTTCTAGAGGCTTTGGTGGGTTTTGACTAGATTCTATTCCAAAAGTTTGCTTTTGCGTTCTTTTGGCTACTATAAAGTCCATCTTTGCCTTCTTTTTAGCCTCAACAATTCGCAACTTTCCCGTCGATCCGATGAGATCGTTCTTCAACTTTGACAGCCCGCGCGACTACACCTTTTCGAGCGCATTGCTCTACGTCTACATCCGACCTCTAAGGCGATCTGACGATGCGCTGGCGGCGACGTCCGAGGAGGAGATGCCGCTTCAGAAGGTCGCCATTCATCTCTACAAGTATATCAGCCCGACGGAGGTCGAAGCAGATCCGCTGCTCGTCCGCGAGTTGCACGAAGATTTGCGCCACGGGAAGTGGGAGACATTCAACGTTACTGACTCGGTTCTCGAATGGTCGAAGCGACCCGATCTCAACTTCGGCATTATGATCAAGGCCGAACACGATGGCGTGGACCTCGTTTTTCGCCATTATGAAATCGTCAGAAACAATGTAAGGAAATTGAGAATAGGTATTACACCTAGTTTATGTGGAATAAAGATTGCTAAAAAGCGAAGCTATTGAAAAATGACGGTGGAATCGAAAACTTTTTGAAATTGAATCGAAAATTCGAAAACCCGAATCGTGTGGAATCGGTTTGAATCGAATCCTATCGAATCAGAGCACCTGATTAGCTGCGAAACGACGGCTTCGAAATCGGGGTGGTGAAAGTCGGAATCGAAATAAATCGAATAAGAATTTTGCAAGTTCGAATTGAACCGATTTAATTGGATTTTATGCAGTTCGATTCCTTAAGAATGCTAATCGGAATTTATTAAGCAAAACCCGATTGTTGTACACAGAGCATGTTCATCGAACTGCAAATCCACGAGGAACAGCAGCGCGTAAATACCCGAGTTCAGGCAAAGACGCCACTCGTTGACTGTGACGAAAATACGGTCGAGGAGAAGTGTTGCAGATATCCGCTTACGGTAGGTTCATGAAATGAGCTTGTTTCCGTCGAATTCTGCTTGCAGATGGCGAATGTAGGAATCTTCGTTTCTAGGTGGACTTTGAGTCATTTGGCTGGGATTGGATCATTGCGCCGAAGCGCTACAATGCCTACTACTGTGCGGGTCTCTGCCCGCCAAACTACCTACAGAAGCACGCTGTAAGCCATTGAAACTCTTAAAAATCCTGCTATAAATAATTAAAAAAATTTAATAATATTTTTAAAAATATTTGAAAAATAATAGTTTTTGTCCGGGAATTATTTTTAGGTGAGTAGATTGTAAATTTTAAAATAATATTCAACGACATATTTGATTAAAATAATTATAATTTTTGTTTTGGGATTATTTTCAGGTGAGCGGAATAGTGGCGCAGCAGCGTCAGATCGCCGAAGCGATAACGAAGACCAACAAATGGGCGAGCACAGGGCCTTGTTGTGCCCCGCATCAGATGCGCGGCATCAAGCTCATCTTCTACAACGAGCATCGACAGATTATCGAGCGCACAATTCCCGACATGGTTGTTGAACGATGTAGCTGTGGATGAACGATTGCTTTCTCGTTTACCCAATATCTGTGTTGGTGCACACGTTTTCACGTGAGTCTTTCCGCTTTTTCTCAGGAATTCCCGCACTCTTCTCGTCTTTCGGTGTGGTCACTTCTGCGCTAGCTTTCAGGGGGAAGAAAGCTTTTTGCGCCTATAGTACATTTTTCACCGTTGTGGTTGTCGGAAAGCATTTGATTTTGTAGCAAAATTGACGAGTAGTTTGTCTCAGAGGCGATATACGTGACGCTGTCCATTGGTGAGCAGAAATCAAAAGCATCACTTTCGGCTACTTTTCTCCGGTTATAAGGGAGCTTCCATAAAAGACGGCAGAGAAAATTTTGAATTTTTGGACCCCCTTCTCTCTAAAGCTTACGTGGACATTTATGTGTTAAACATAGGAAATGTCCACAAAAAAGTGAATTCTTAGACCCCCATTCCCGCACTAGCCCTGGACGGCTTTTGTGGAAGCTCCCTAAGCAAGCTAGAGACCCAGTATAAACAGCACTTAATAGAACTAACCGAGTCTTTCCAGCGCAAGTTATTCCAGCCCGATTGGTTGCTTCTTCTTAACACAGTAACGATCCGCGTCTATGTGCGCAGAAGTCAAGCATTTCGTCAAGTTCGCAAAAATTCGACATGATTTCAGTGCAACGCGAATTCTAATTGTCTACACCGATTTTAATAAGCCATAGTTTGATGCAGTAGCCATAGCTAATTTGACGCAGTAGACCGTAGGGGTTTGAGCGATTATTTTTAGCCACACGGTTTGCATCACGTAATTTGGATGAGCCTCTCTTGACCTCACGAAGAAAAGCGCTTGACCAATCACAGAGCTTGGCTCGTCATGACGGCCATTTTTCCACGAGTCCTTGCTGAGCTCATCTTATCTTCCATAAAGGAGATGCCGAAAATTCGGTTTTTTAGCTCCCACCCCTTGTTCGCGATGTTTGCCCATCTTATCCGTAAGTCCGACCTTGCGTTTGAAAGAACAGAGAATCAGCCCCGCTTTTCCGCTATTCTTATTTTCCCTATAAAACTTCAGCGGTTTGCTACATTAAAGATTTTATCAAAACAAACATTATCAGCTTCAATTTGGGCAGCGTCTCAGCTCTTCTTGCCACCTCATCCAAGTCCATCGTAGGTACTCAGCAGGGCTGTATCGATGAACACTGACAGTCCGACTTTCACAACCGGGAAAGCCCTGAATCGGGCCCAGCTGGAACACGTCTGAGCCCTCTCGCAGAGAAACATTGCCAATCGCTTCACGCACGATACCCGTAAAAACGACGTCCTCCGGAAACGGCTGAAAATCGATAAACCACGATGCAGTACTCTCAAAGTGTTGAACAAGTTTTCGCGCGACCTCGCCCGAGAGAAGATGACCCGCACCGCCCGAGCAAAATGCGGGCCATTTCGCCGCCGGCCAGAGACTAACGTCCACCTTGTTCTTCCCTTTTGGAACCACGCCGACACCGCTCCAGCATTGCCCGATGATCGAATATCGATTTTTCTCAAACTGGAAAAGATTTTCAGAAAACACGATCGCGTCGTCGTCCACGACGAAAAGGCTTCCGGTGAGACGCGCGCATGCTGAAGAACACGCCAAAATCGTGTACGTCTTTAGCGTCAGATTATAGTGTCGTCGAGAAAATTAGCTTGTCGAATATCTTCGAAAATTTGAGCCTCGAGGCGTAATTTCTTCTCGTCTTGTTCGCGTTTCGGAAGCCCGACAGCGAAAATGACGGGAATGCCGAGTTCGCTCGCACTGCGAGCCCATGTTTCGCGAACGGTGACACGTTGGTCGAAGCTGGTGACGGCCGATTTGACGATGATTAGAAAGGGACACTTCGAGTCTTCGAGCCTCGGTTCCAAGATGTAGCTAACTTTGAAGCCTCCAGCGCGACTGCATGTCGCCGTGAACGGATTAACGCTGATTTCTTTTGGGCCCGCAACGATTAGAAGTCCGACTACACATGAGAGCAGTACTGCAAGCAACGCCTTTAGGAGGAGTCTACGTGGTCGTTCGAAGAAGGCTGCATTTGTAAGCATTATCTATCCGCAAGCTGACGGTTTGGGTTCTTTCTCTGCCTGACGAAAATGAAACTTTTGTTGTCAGCCGAACGAAGCGTAACTGAGCACTGCTTGCTTCAGGTAACGCCCGTGAACACCTCTAGTCGATTATAAATTAGTTTCGGCAGACAAAACACGTAAAAATTTAATGCTTTACTGCCCTGAAAACGTGTTTACTTTCAGCTAATGACGATTACTGTACGTGTAAAACTCGCGTTTGGAGGACTTCCATTATACCGATTATCACGTAATTTTTGAGTCATTTGCAACTCTGCCGATTTGGCTCAAATTTTACAGTCTGGCATAGTTTTGGGTGTGCATTAGAGGAAAAATACCGGCATTCGCACAGGTCATATGCTTATGGCTGTGCAGGCATGGTCTTCGTGGACAATGGTCATTTGGTTAGTTGGACGGCTTTTCTACGGTTCTAGTAGGCCGATCAAAGCGAAACTCGGTAGAATTGTTCTAAATAGTACTGGTAAAACGTTTCTTATGTTATTTCGAATAACTTCTCCTTGTGCACATTCTAGTTTGCATCCTGCAAAAATCACGGAATTGCGAGAAACGAGAGCAAAAACGATGCTATCGAATATTGGAGGACACACCAATTGCCAAACTCAAGTAAAGCATTTTTCTTACTGCTGATTGGGGTAGCAATGTTTTAGCTTGTTAAAGTTAGACTTTGCCAGCTAAATTTGCTGACTTCCAGAAATGCTATTTTTCGCCGATTTCACATTTTTCAGCTTCTATGTTCTCGGTCTCGGTTCTCAGTCGAGAGCATCGACATCACGTTGTGCTTAATCGGGAATGTTTTAGCTCTGCAGCGCACCTATGCGCTAATGAATCTGTTGCACACTGCTTTTTCTGAGGCTGAAAGACTGAAAGGCTCCGTTGTGCGCAGAAGTCATGCACTTTTCTGCTTCCGCTCGTCCAAAACGCCGCACAAGAGTCTAAGAAAGTCCGATTGAAAAAAAGAACTGCAATGAGCCCTGTCGCAATTTCAAAATCGCCATTTTGGATCGAATTTGTTGTCGATGGTTTTCAAGCATTGTTGAATTTTGGTGGCAGGAAATCAGCAGTGAAGTGGCGGAAATATTTTTTGCCATTTGCGCCGCGCAAAAATCACGTGTAAAATTTCTTTACAAAATTCGCTATCGATAGCAAGGTACACCGAACCTTATGGCGATAAAGCTCATTACGTAATAAACGATATCGAGGTGCTTCTTCAGAAATGCTATGGTGAGAGCTTGATAACCGACCCAAGGTATCAAAAGAGGTGCAATGACAGTGTCTATAAAATGGTATTAACCGTTTGAATGGAAATGCACTGCGTGCAATGTTATCATAGTTTTTCACTTTTCGACAAAATGACCGAATTACATGGACTGCCAATAGCTGCGACCTTTGCCTCTGCGGAAGTGACACTAGACATTCTCGCAGATATTTAATGAGACGCATTTGCGCGAAAATATGCATTCCGCTTCCCCAGCTACATCGTGCCGTCCCTGATTAGATTATCAACGAAAAATAATGAGCGCGTGTGCTTCGTAGTCGTTCATCAAGTAAAGTGGAATTGTTTGCCTCTGTTCCGTTCTCTCCTTGGACCGCGAAAAAGGGCAGCAGCACACTTTATCGTTTCGATTTTTTTAAAGCGTAAAAACTCGGAAAAAACTGAAGGATCCTAGGTCGGATTTGCAGAGAAGCATGGCAATTTTTCTGAAGCTTCGTTCGCAAAGTAATAATTTTAATAAAAATTTCCGAAATATGCGTTCATGATAAAAGGAGCGATTTTTGAACAGGCGTCGACCAGGGTGTGCCTTCGAAGAAGGAGACAAGTGCTGAAGCTAGTCACGATCACGCGGGCAAAAGTGCAAGCACCGGCGTTCCCACCATTCGCGAGGAAGGCGACATGCCGAGTGATCGCGGAAAGTCGCCCTGTCGCAAGAACACGCCTCGACCTCCGCTGCCGAAGAAGAGCGGCGAGACATCTGCTTCGCTGAAAGCTTCGGAGTAGACCCCGATTTCACTGCAAACGCGAACTTCACCAACATGTTTTTATTTTCTTCTGGCTCGAATTTCGAACGTTTATAATTGCAAAATTGTGATCTATGTGTAAGCAAAAGCTTGATCCAACTGTTGCACCTACTATTTTCGATGGTGGGTAAAAAATGCAGAACAAGTAAATCGGTAAAACCGAACACATTCTGGCACGAACGAACGGTTAACCGAAACTAACCGACCGTAACCGAATCTGGTTAATTCTTTGCAAAAAAATCGGTTAAATTTTGATTAAAAATTCCATGTTTTGAGCAATTTAAAAGAAGAAAATGTCAATCTTTGCAAAAAAATTCTTTATTTTTAATTTTCTCGGTTTTAAAATTTTTTGAAATTTTACCGTATTTCATTTATGAAAATGTCCGCAAATTTTTAGAAAATTTCTTTGCTCAATACTGATATAAAACGGAGCTTTTAAACATGTAAATGCGCTGCGTAAATTTTAACCGAAATTAACCGAGTCGGTTAAAAACTCTTTAATCGTCCGTTCATGCGCATCCTGCCATTATGAAAAAAAACAACAAAATCGATACAAACTAAGCGTGTTCTGAACGTATGGAACACGTTGGAACAACGCTAAGCTTTCCGCCTCATTTACGTGCGTACGGAGGAAAGGGAGCCAGGCGGATGTACCGATCCTCGAGTCGCGCTGAGCATAGACTCATCAATTTATTTCGAAGTCGTTTTAATTTGATTCCGAAATTTTGCGGCTTTGCCCGTCGCCATAATACTTTTTTAAGCTAGTTTGTGTAGGCAGCTAGCCGGTACACAAACGAAAACGTGTCCAAATTCTCGTGCGTCATTTCACACAGTAACAATACGGCCGTAGTTTTCGCTCATGAGCGACACATTTCGAGAGTTCGCCACAACGATCGACCCGAACAATCTCTCCGTCGATCTCGTTCGAGCCGAGCACAACGACCGCCTTAAGATATGCAGTCAGGATCAACACCGGACAAAAACAGTTACCTCATTTATTGCAAAATAGATAAAAGATTTTCCTATTTATCCGTAGTATATCGAATGCAGCACAATTGATTCTATGCCAAGCATCGGTATTTCAATTGGGAGTTCAACATTCACCCTCACATCGCAGGACTACGCAATGAAGGTGCGATCCAAAGCGGCATTGTATAAAAGTAAAATTGTCCGAAAAACTACTCGTATTTTGAAGTTCTGCTTTATTTCTTTTTTTCAGAGCGACAACGGTTACTGTTTAGTCGGTTTCGGGCACAGCCCGAGCATTGTCTTCATCCTTTTGGGCGACGTCTTCGCCGGTGCCTTCTACACGGTGTACGACTTCGGCAATGACCGAGTTGGTTTTGCTACCGCTGTAAAAGCACAGCAATCGTCGTAAAATCAATTGATTCTAGAAAAAATCTGGTGCAAACTTGTGCTATCTGAACTGACCTTTCTTGCTTTGGCTTTTGCTATAATTATACCAGTGCCAAGCCACAACATACCTGTCATTATGTTTTTCAAGAATATGTGGACACATGACTAGAAACACCATGATCTCGTATTTGCAAGGGTGCGAAACAGAGTAAAGAGCTTCCACAAAAGACTTCCAAGGCTAGGGAGGGGGTGGGGGTCTGAAAATTCAAATTGTTTGTGGACATTTCCTATGTTTAACACAAAAATGTCCACATAAGCTTAGGGGGAGGGGGTCCAAAAATTCAAATATCTCTCGGACGTCTTTTATGGAAGTCCCCATACATTGCATATTGAAAACATTCTGTCCGGACGACCCGAAAGCTGACGATCGCACTTTTCACGCGTGCACCTGGTTTGCGTAGTAAACAAGTCGGACGTGCCGCGCTCCGTAGGCACACTATGTAATCTGGCACTTTCTCT
The DNA here is from genome assembly GCA_034691745.1 of Prismatolaimus dolichurus. Classification (NCBI taxonomy): domain Eukaryota; kingdom Metazoa; phylum Nematoda; class Enoplea; order Triplonchida; family Prismatolaimidae; genus Prismatolaimus; species Prismatolaimus dolichurus. The sequence goes on from JAQGBB010000157.1 coordinate 7,985, forward strand.
TCGTGCGAAAAAAACACCGATGACGTACCTCCTTTCAAGCGCAATTTTTATAAATAAATATCCTGCCGACCGTGTTTGGTCAGCAGAACAACACTCTAGGGCTTTGATACTTAGAGCGCTAAAAAACTGCGCGACCGGGTTAAAACCAAGGATAAAGGCGAAATCGCCATTATGGTTGCCCAAATGAAACATTAAATTCGTGGGTTTTGTGTCATGGCTGCGTGTCTGCACAATGCGGCTGCTTGACGCCTATTGCGCACGAGCGTATTTTGTAGTACTCGATAAAGCATTGCGAAATATACGCTTGCTGCAGGAATTTTACATGGGGAACCAACTTCAAATAATTTTCCTGACCCCAATGTTGAAACCCCAACGCCTATCTTGGAAATCATCGACCTCTTGGCCCAAGGTGTCGCTGTGAAAAATCGCATTTCGATTGGTTGCTTCTAGCTCGAAATAACCTGAAGACACCGGACACACACATACACGGACACACGAACACACATTTGTCACCGCATAAGGCTACACGTAGTGTGCCTAATAATGCTGTCAAGACGATAACCTCTACAAAGCAGAAAGGGCAATCAAAAACCCGCCGAATACTTGACAACTTTTTACACACGCACTGTAAAGTTACTATCTCTACATTGTAAAAAGCCTGAAAGAAAGGCACGTCAAGCTCAAGCACAGATGTTTTTTGCCTAAACTGTGCACTCGGTTTCAAACTACACTTTGTGCAGGACTTCGGAATTGACGCGACTTTGGACTTCGAACTTGTTGCCATTCAACAGCAAAAGTTGCACCAGAACTTTCCTTCGTTATTGATCAGTAATGACGGTATTTCACTGCACATGTAAAACATTTTGTGGCCTCAGTTTTCTTCTCGTTCTGCTTTCTGGAAGCGTCTTTGCTGAACATAGTCAGGAAGCTCCAGAGACCCTCGCGGATGACACGTCACATCGAGAATGCGCTGTTTTGGCGCAAGAGACAGCTGGCGTCGAGGTGACCGACGGAGCAGAAGAGACGGCTGTTACGAGAAGCCAAGAACGAAGCGACGCATCTGAGGACCGCCAGGGATCGGAAAATGATGATGCCCGATCGAGCTTAGTAAAACGATGTCTTCTCGTCGATCGTGAGAAGGAGCGAATCGCGTGGGTTCGAGAGAATCTTGAGTCAGTATTAAATTTGAACTTCTCCGCGATCACGATCGAGCCGAGCGTCTTGCCCGAGCATCTGCGGAGCCGCTTTAAAACCATCGATAATTTCTATAAGGCTGAACTGAACGGCGACGGAATAATTCCTGGCGAGACGATAAACAACGAGGTGCCAACTGTAGAAGAGGAGCGCTGTCGCGTTGAGCTGATCGAGAATTTGGAGCAAATTGGAGTTTCGAAAACGAGACGCGAACTGCTACAGTTTGAAGACGTCACCGGTAAAACGCTGCAAAATACGATATGGTATATGTGTGCCGAAAAGGTTTCGGAACAATCACGAAATACTGGAAACGTTCATCCACAAAATAATGAAATTTCTTTCACAGAAAATAGTTTCTTTTGAAATTTGAAATATTTAAAAATTTTGCACGCTAAAATTTTTACAGCCAATCGAAAGGATTAGGTGCTTTCTCCTTGCTAGCATACTTTTGCTAAATATTTTTTGCTATATATTATATAAAAAACTATTATATTATAAAAATATTAGATTATATATTATATGCATTACAATATATATTGATAATATATAATAATAATTAATATTACTAATATATAAATTATATTATATTATATTAAAAAATATTATTATTGAAATATATGTTATTTTTCGCGAAATATTACAAATTAAAAAATTATTGTGCAAATTGATGTGTACAATAATGCTTTTTAAGCCAAATATACAAACCAAGCTAAGTTTTATTTTGCTGTTCCCAAACTTGATTCTGGTCGTATTTTAGTACCAACGAATCGAGGATATCCCGATGACGCAAGGAGATCGTTTTTCAACTTCGAGAATCAAACGCGAATAATCACAAACGCGGTGCTTAACGTTTTTCTACGACCGTTAACGCACGATAACATTGCGACTCGCGTCGGCGCCGAGCACGACATCATCGTTCATTTTTATAAATATATCAGCGAAACGGATGTCGACGTAGCGCCGATAAAAGTGCTATCAATTCAGCGAGATCTGCGCAAGGGTGCCTGGGTGGCCTTCAACGTCACCGACTCCGTTGTCGAGTGGCTGAACGATCCGAACAGCAATTTCGGTCTAATGATCAAAGCGGAGTATGAAAATGAGGATATCGTCTGTCGGCGCAACGACGCAACTCGAAAAGAAGTATAATAAGGTTTGATTTTTCTTCTCGGAAATGAAACAGATTTTTGGCGATCCCTAGCTTCAGTCTGATCCATGGCCACAACTGGCTCTTATGGCGACCAAAATTTTTTTGACAACTATTCAACGCGAATTTTTCCAATATATCAGAAGCAAAAGTTCCAGTAAATTATTGTACTCCTCATCATGGGCGCAACTTTATAGTGCCCTCCGGCGCAGTGCAGAATAAAGAACTGTGTGTAGTTGGCAGCGGTCAACGGTTTTTGTGTAAAAAATCAACGATTTTTGTGTAAAAAATCAACGATTTTTGTGTAAAAAATCTACGATTTTTGTGTAAAAAATCAACGATTTTTGTGTAAAAAATCAACGATTTTTGTGTAAAAAATCAACGATTTTTGTGTAAAAAAAGTCAACGGTTATTGTGTAAAATACGATTAATTTGAAAAATATTCGCTTTGCTTGAAATTCGTTTTTTGTTGCTATTGTCTTTTTTCTCAGAGAATGTATATTCGAGCTCAGTTCGACCAGCAGGATGAGCCGAAGCGCGTTCAGAGAGAGACCGCGCGGGGTGTCGACTGTGACGAGGACGACGACGCCACTTTGAACAAATGTTGCCGATATCCGCTAGTTGTGAGCTTCATTCCGAGTCATTCGCTGGCGGCAGTATTGTGAGTTAGGAAAATACAATTTATTATCAGATTGACTTCGAATCATTCGGTTGGAATTTCATCGTTGCGCCAAAGAAGTACAACGCCTACTACTGTCGTGGCGCATGTCCCATCGGGCATCTCCAGCAACACTATGTATTCACCATGTCCCTGTTTATTATATCCGGCAACGAGCGAGCGAAAAAAGGATCCCTACTGGTCATACTGAGGAAATCCCCAATCCCTCCCAGAGACAAAAATTGGCGGGCGGTGTGAGCAACTTGCCAGTAGTGTGTATCACCTTGCCAATTGTAGGTACCAACTTGCCAATGGTAGGTGCAAACTTGCCACTGGTGAGTGCCAACTCGCCAGTAGTACGAGTTATCCTGCCAATGGTAGGGGTTCAGGGAGGCGAAGCCCCCGCAAAGGGATTGCCAATGGTAGATGCCAACTTGCCAGTGGTAGGTAGCAACTTCTGTGCGTTTTTTCGTTTTTTAAGCCGGATGCCTTTCACGATTTACTTGTGCCATTCACTTATGGTGATCGAGCTCTTTACGTTTCAGGGGTGTCACGTCACACAGCAACAACGTCTCATCAACGAAGCAATAACAAAGACGAACAAGTCAGCTCGCACGGATCCCTGTTGCTCGCCGGCAAAAATGCGCGGCATCAAGATGGTCTACTACAAGAGTAACCGCGAGGTCGTCGAACGAGTCGTTCCAAACATGGTCGTCGAACGTTGTAGCTGCTGTTGAACATGTCTTACTTTTTTTCGAGAGCTCGATGACTCGAATAATTTCTATTAAGTCGTTGTGTTCTAGAGCCATTTTGGAGCGAGGACCACCGTTGTTTTCGAGTATTTCAAATTTTTACATGTAAAATTTATCCGCCTCGATTAAGTGTTTGACTTGTTAGAGCCTTCAGTATAAGGATAAACATATCTAATTAAATTCATCTTAATATCTAATTAAACAATATAATTTTGCTATCGATAGCAAATGTTGAAACTCGCGATCTGCCAATGGACTATTCTTCAGCAAGTGGCCAATGCATTACCGTATTTTCCACATAATGTCACTCTCTTTTCCCTCGCAACAATGTGAAAATATTGTGAGAAAGCCTGTAGAATGCGTAAAGTAAAAAATTTCTCTTCGAAGCAGTATGGTCATTTTCCCTAAAGTGATATGTATCATTTATTCGTCTCACGGAAGCTTTTCTAAACGACAACTTTTTTCCCGTACACTGTCTTTTTGGTACTATTATCATTCTTAGCTAGTTGAAATTATTAGCTCGGAGCACAACTGCAGAACCAGTCGAAATTATCCTGTTTTGGTTGTCTTCTCTTCCTCCTCGTCGCCCTCATCCTCGTTGGCAGTTATCGAACTCGTCGTTAATGAGCTTCTCGTCCTCACCATCTTCGATTTCAGAGCGTCTCTTGTCGTTCTCCTCAAAGCTGATGCCGTTGGTGTTTTCTCAGGGCGTCCGGTCACCGGCGGCGCCGACGGTGGCTCATCGCACCCCCACATGACGCTCGGGTTATCGCACCGGACGTGCGAGTAGACGTAGTGCAACTGCCGATACTCGCTCACATTGAACTTTTTCACATACTTAAAATTCTTCGCCAACTTTCCCTTAACCGGCTGAAACCACTCGACGGCGTCGAATTCGGCTCTAATGGGCACCATCGGGTCGCACGGCGCGTACGCGAGAGCGCCTAACAATTCTACCGTACACTTTTCAGCTAGCGTGAAATTCGGGAACAAGTTCCGGTGCAGGTTATGCCCTCCGGAAAACGAGTAGTAGTCGTTATAGGTCACTCCATCGTCGTTCTGCTGAATCGTGAAGAGATCCATTTTGACGTTCGTCTTACTGTAGAGGACGAGCTCGAGCGCGCACGCTTTCGTCCCTGGGCAGAGGACCCGATCGACACCGAACTTCCCGTACCTCTCGGAGACGCGAAACGTTGTGTACATCAGTCGAAAGAGCGCCTCGCTCATGTACTCGCGTTCGAGGCCCGTGTCTATGTCGTTCGAGTAGGAGATGTAGTCACAGTTGCGGTACCAACCGAGAAGCGTACCCGCGTAGAGGACGATCGGAAGCTGCCTGACGAGCGCGAAGTGGCGAAGTTCGAGGAGCGAGGCAGTGATCGATTCGCGGCCGTCGCGGTCGACGAAGGACGGATAGATTCGCATAAAGGGCCAAACGACGTTCTCAAGATCGCACTCGAGGAAGCTGGAGAACGGGAGATGCCAGGAGAAGAGGCTAATGTTAGCTGGTTCGAATATTCCGTCCTGTAGCGTCGCTCTGATTGGTTCAAAGATGTGTTTGTCGATCGCCATTGCAGGCCGTGCAGTCCATTCGGCGCCGCCGCAGCAGTGATCACCGATCGCTTTCAGGTCGGTGGAGTCCACTTTGCCCATCCAATAGTAGGTCCCACGATCGATCAATATTGCAAAGTGGTATATAAGTGCGCCGGTGCACACGAACAGGTGGGTTGTGATTGGTCGATTTATCGATTTCCTCTCGTTACGTGATCGCAACCGGGGATCGTTCTCCTTAAGTTCGATCAGGGTCGCCTCCGGGAACAGAGAGGCCAGGGTTATATTCGACTTCGCGTTTGGTGTAAGAAAATTGCGAACTTCCGGTTCGTAAACGGCGAACCGCACCGGCGTGCATCTCGCCTCAGATCGATAAGTTGAGTTGAAATTATCGATTTTTACCAGTCGCACCAAACGACTTGTGAACAATTCCACGGGATTGGCCCTCCTACATGGCGGCGCGTGCACTTCTGGAATTTGCGTTCCCGAAAACTCCTCACGTTCTGAATTTCGCGTTCTAGCATGCTGCGTGAGAACGTCTTTCGAAATCCGCAGCACTGATAGGATCAGTAGCGTAGCTATGAAGAAAACGGCGATCCTTCGGAACGGAAATCCGACGCGGAGACTGAAACGTGTTGGCCTCATTGCGACTTTCCGTTCTCCAACGCGGGTGCCTTACAAACGAAGTTCGCTCCCGTCTTCGTCGTATCATAGGCAGTAATAATTTCGCAGAAAAGTTTGTCTTTTTAAAAACCAGCCGTTTTCTCTCCCTTGCTGCTCCATTTGTGTGCGATACGACGGCCGTCTCACAACTTCACCGACTGCAGTAAAAATATTTTACGTTTTACTACTTTCGAGTTTTTAGTGTTTGTGCAGGTTTCCTAATTGACAGGTCTAACAGTTGCGCTTGGCCGTAGCTTCGGCACTCCCGGACGGAAGAGGTGGCGTCTTCTATGTTTTTAAAAAGGAAAAGGCGTCAACTAGGTCGTCATTTTGCATGTTTTCACACTAGATGATGAGGGTTGCGCACCTACACCCTGTTGGCGACAAATCCTTGAGGTAGTTGAAACAGGACCGCAGCCAAATTAATGCATGAAACGCAAGAATAACCAAGAAACGAAGTCTAGATCATCACTGGGTTCGTTAAACGAATCTGCGTTTGAAATTGAGGGTTTTGAGTGCCTAGCTGCTGCAAGCTGCTAGATCTGAGATGTCAGATTACAGTTCGACAACCGGCACACATTTGCTGCTCTATATAATCTCGTTGACAGAAGTTAACTTCATAAATCAACGAAGTTTTTTTGCACGTAATAAGCAATAAAAATGGTTGTGAATATACATATTCACACACTGGCAGTAAAAACTATTTTCTGGTGTGCATGTTTCCATGGAAAAGAAAGATTACACTTGAGTGTCCCATTTTGTTAAAGAGTTACCATTGTCGTGAGAGAGTTTTTTAAATTCATTTTACCGTTCGAGATAACGAATCAAAATAGGTGAATCGATGGATGCCACCTTCGAAAGGGTCAAAACTCACGCCAACATTGATCAATCGATACTAACGATAGTCAAAGCAAAATATTTGTAATCGAATCGAAACCCTTGTAAAATTCCAAGAATCGAATAGAACCGGATCGAATTAAATCGATTTTCAAATCGATTTAAAAATATACAATTGTTGAAGAATTAAGGAACTTTGACTGCGAAACAATTCTCTTAAAATCTGGGTGGCAAAAATTATCGAATCGAAACGAATCGATCCGACGCAATTCGATTCCATTTGACCGTCGCTTAAACCGTTCTGACTCGCGGGTCATGGTTCTGTCTTTTCAAGCTAAACAATTTTAATTAAAATTAGTCTAATATGTGCGCTCTCTCTTCTGCCATGCTAAGCACTTTGTGGTAAAAGGTTCTTGATTACATACTGGTCGTATTTGTTTGTTAGCGGCAAACCCCGAGAATCCGGCAGTCCCGGGAATGCCGGCGACTTTCGGCAAAGCCGGGTATGCATGCAAAGATCTAACACAAAGAGATATATTTCTGCGTGAGATAACACACAGACACCGAGACAGTGATCTCTGCAAACTCAAATCATGTACTGAAAACGGTCCCACGCAGTGGGAATCGATAAACTATCACGGGGCGACACATGTCGATGCCTGTCGCGACGGATAGTACGACACCGAGTCCGTTCTCACTTCCGAGTTCTCTACGTTTCTGCTTACTCTCGAGCGTCGTCGCTCGAACTGAATACTTCTACGACGTCCCATCGACGCTATCCCGTCAGCACTTTCCATCATCGAACACTGAAAGGAACTCCTAAAGCCACTCCGAAAGTGGCGCGACATAAACGAGTACAGGATCGGATTCAGACAAGAGTTAGCATACGCAAGGATCTGCGCTATCAGCTGAAACACGATGAATCCCGTCGTCGTGAACACTCCCTCGTGTTCCAGCCCATGCGGGTACTTGACGCCCCGAAGAAAGAAGCAGATGTTCAGTGGAAGCCAACAAATCGCGAAGACAACGATGACACCAGTCACCATTAACGTCACAGTCTTCTTCATTCGCACGCTCTCGTCGTGGCGCCCTTTGCTCTTCTGGAAGTTCGGCATTCCGAACCAGAGGCGCCGGAGGATAAACGCATAGAGTGCGGAGATGATACCAAGCGGAAGAGCATAGCCAATCAGGTTGAACGTAAAGTAGTAGGACCGTACCTGCAAGGTCGTCGCATTGCGCGTTAGCTCCCCGACAAACAAGCATTGACTGCGAGTTTCGTTAGCAAAATTGTAAGTATAAACGCTGTTGCGGAAAAGCTCCCGAATGTTAGCTACGAAGACGAGAAGCCAAAGACAGGTGATCGCGATTAGCGCACTCTTTATCGATCGAAACGCTATCGATCGGACCGGAAGGACGACGGCGAGAAATCGATCGATTGCGAGAAGCGCGAGGGTCCAGACGGTCGCGTAGGCACTTGCTGATTCGAGATAGCGTTGAATCGGACACCACAAAGGCGAGAAGACCCACTTGGGGAGAGCCCAGTCGACCGCCGTTAAGGGAACACAGAAAGTGAGAAAGAGGAGGTCGCTGATCGCGAGGTTGACGATGAGCACGTTTGTGCTGTTCTGCATCTGGCGATTCTTGAGAACGACGATGATGACGAGCAGGTTTCCGATGACGCCGACGACGACGATTAGCGCGAAGATGGAAGGGACGAGGATGCGGACGACATTCTCGAAATGAAGTGTCTCTTCGTTATCTCTCTGCCTCGCGGCGGTTTCATTGTCGATTGGATCCGCGGAGATGGTGCCATTTTCGCCGGAACACGACCGCAGTAAAACGAAAAGTACGAGTGACAGTAAGGTATTCATTTTAAGCTGAAATTCCCCGCGTGAGAAGCCGCTCGAAAAAGCAAGATCTTCGCGAAAAAAGCGGCACGTCGACACGAAGTTGTGGTGAGCTTATGTGCGGTTCTGCTTTAAAATCTGTGGCCCTGCTGGATGTTTACATACACGTTGAAAGGCGGCAAGTTGCGCAGTGACTAGACGATGCAACGGTCGTGCCTGACGTAGGTAGTTTTACAACCGAGTAAAAATGCAAAAACCTTTTGCATGTTATCATTTGTCGTTATCAGCCGACAAAGTCGTATTGTCGAAAGTCCTGCCCGCGTACCGATGACGTACGACATCACGTGCTGAGCGTAATCTAAAATCTGTGCGATTCGACTTCGAGCATCTTCTCGGGCTCTTGAGAACCCTTTAGCGAATTTTGCTTGCACTTTGACTATACTGCTTTCTGCGTTCTTATGCCTTCAGCGACTGAGCAGCTGCCGCAGTGGCACAGACGGTTGGACTAGCGTTAGCTATCACAAGCTAGGGACCATCCATTATTTACGTAAAGCGGTAGAGAGGGAGGGGGGTCAGGCCTACCGTGACATCATGTGTAAAAGATAGCCTATCTCTTACACGTAAAAACCGTGACAAGAGGGGGGTCGAAAAATTCCAATTTTTGCTACGTAAATAATGGATGATCCCCTACGTCGGCAAGTTAAACGGGTCACAGAACGTCAATTCTCCGACAGTTCGAGCATATCTCCACGCTGCCATAACTGAGTGTCAAAAAGGAAAGGCACAGAGTACGCACAAAGGAATAGTTGCGTAACTAAAGTGTATAAAATAAGTCCCCTCTGCTCGATTTGAGAACACCTGTAACAGTTTGCGCTATGTTCTACGTCGTAGCCACGTGCTTTACATGTTTCGCTGTGCAGCAGTATGCAGTCTAAACACAGCGGCCAGAGGGAACTTATTTTAGAGACTTTACAAAATCATTATCAACAGAAATGTGAAAAAATCAACTATCGCCTTTTTCACGTGAAACTCATGTCTGGACTGCATGGTATAGTGCAAATTTGTGCGATATACGGTGTGTCGTCTAAAGCATGAGTCAGGTTTGCCGTTTACATGGGCGTGGGAACGGATACTAGCTAGAAAATCCTATGCTAAAACGTCATTTCAGTTGTGCGCAAGGAGTAGGCACGACTGTGATGTGGTGCTCAGTTGAAGAGCAAATCGTTGTAGAAGGTGAGTGCAGTAGCAATCGATGTATGATACGTCGTCGTCGTGCGCACAATGCTAACCCTATCGGCGCGTTCAAAATTCGACTTCACAAGCTCAAAGTAGCGGCCGTCGCTGAGGGTTAGCGCACGTAGATTCAGGCACTTAATTCGAAGTCCATCGATGAACTTTGCCGATCGATCCGAGAAGCGAATCGATTCGGGATCCCACGCTACCTGGAAAATCTTCTGTTTTTACTTCGACGGCATTAGAGCGGTATTCTTGCAGTTGGCACCTCGAAACGCTCGAGCTTCGCACAGTTGTTCGAGACGCAGTCGAGAAACGCGTCGATCTGAATCTTCGATCGAACCTTTTGGCAGCAATCTTCGGCGGTGCCCATCGAAAGTATACTGGAAGGAAATTCAGAACGCAGTAGGCGTTGATCCTCAAGAAGGAAAAGAAGATTTTTCGTTTTTTGTCCAGCCTACCGAACATTGTTGATAATCGGAACATTTGTGAGCCAGAAGCTCTCGGCTAACGTTGGAATACCGGTGAGAAGCAGGCCTTTTAGCTGTCCGCCATGCTTGGCAAGAAAGTCGGTAATGGACGCTTCGCCCAGCGAATCGGACGTCCCGAGGTCGAGATACTGAAGGTTCTTCGCCATTCCAGACTGTCCCCAGGCGTCCATAACCTAGGCGAGTACGTAGAGAAATTTCTTGAACTGTCCAATGCATTATAATCACAGGAGAAATAAAATGTGATTTTTGATTACGTCTGAAGACACCACATGACGAAGAAGCATTGGAGAGAGTAGCATGTTATGTGGTACAACTTTTTCCTTATACGCGTTCGAAAAACCTATTTATTAAACGTTTCAAAGACTCGTCTCCGTACCTGCAGAGCAGTCTAAATTTTACGAAAATAAGGGATACATGTTACAATAAAAAGTTTTATAAGAAATTGATTTCTTATCATTTTAGCCCACTAAGCTGAAACTTTCGCACACGAGCATCCAGCGCAGTTAGCTCTTTCAAAGAGGAATAAAATTTTCTCTAGTCCGGAAAAAAAAGAAAATTAGTAAAAATTGCCGGAAGTTCACACTACCTGATTTGTAAAGCACTCGAGGTAACCGGCGCTTAGCCAACGCAGATACGGCAGCCGAGTGAGCACAGTGGTGATGCACTCAGCGCTCAGCTCTGTGGCGGTGATGTTCAGCTCTTCGATGCGTGTGTCCTCCCACTTTACGGCCATTACGTGGCGGCTGTCAAGCATGCAGTGGTCCATCAGCAGACAGCGAACTTTCTTACAACGCTGGAACAACGAATGCCACTAATTTTGATGGGGTTCGATTTTTTCGTATCTCAAGAGCTCACCTGAAGAAGCGGCTTCAACGACTCTCCCTTCACTTTCTGACAGAAGTTTATTGCGATGCACTCGAGAAACGAGCAGTTTGTCGAGAGTGACTCGAGGTGTTCGTCGTTTAGAAATGTAACCTGCACCAAAATTCTAACTGTTTTCGAACGTCGCGTGACTAAGCTAGCTAGCGCACTGACGTACGCCCCAGAAGTTGACGACGCGCAGATTCGGCACGTAGGCCTTCAACTTCTGAACGTTGATCACTTCGTAAACTTCTGGCTCTTGGTCTTCTACTTTCTCGGCCGTTCCTGCGAGGAAAAACACGAAGTGAAACGCGTTCAGCCAGTCTACCGTCTGTCGCAAGACGTTACCAATAAGGTGCAAGATTTCGACGCTTGAGATGAAGTTGTAAATTTTTCGCATAAAGCCCTCAAGAAAGATCACCTCCGACAAGCACAGGATGAGCGTTTGCAAGCGTGCCGGAAAATACTGCAGGTCGTTGAAGTCATGCAACTGCATTGCGTTAGCAAAGTCTAAAGATATTTTATTTTTAAATGTTTATAAAATGTTAAAAAATATTTTTATTAAAGTTAAAATACATTATGTATCATTGATAATTAAATTATTTAAATTAAAATAAACAATCGAATAAAATTAAAAAATAAAAATATAGCAAAATTAATATAATATAAAATTATATTATTATATTATTAAAATTTATTGTTTGCTATATATTATATGCTATATATATATATAATAATTATTAATTATTATAAATAATATAAATTAATTAATATTTTTTATACAACGTTTAAAATATGTATTTTTAAATCGAAAATATAGTAGCAACTCACCCAGCGTCATATGTCTCAGCTTAGGACACTTGTTCGCCAGTTCGTGCAAGACGTTTATCTGTATCAAATCCATTGGGATTTCGATCAGTCGCAGCGAAGGACCGAAGCGAACGCTGATAAGCGCAAGGAGCGCATCGATGCTGCTAACCTGCAATGTAAAGCGTTCGCGATTTTTGGTGAAAAATAGTTCAAACGTGCTAAACATTGCTTGCACTCAACGCTTACTATCAAACCACCGTATTCTGCACGCAACGATATCACCGACCAGAGGCGAGAGTCGTACACAAGCGTACGCCACTTTTTGTTAACGCTCGCACATCTGAGAAGCTCCTTGAGGTGGAGAAACGAAAGTACGTGACGCATCACTTTGTCGTCGAGCTTATCGATAGTCTGGAAAAAGGTCAAACAATTAGCCGAGCGACATACGTTGCACAACGCGCTAGAGACCGTACTTTTCCTGTTAATAGCTATGACAGAATAATATCTGAGTGTCAAATGTAGCAAGTCTACTATTGCCTCTCCTTTGATTATTCCTAATTGGAGAGAAACTGCCGCTGGTTTTGGTCAGAAAATTGTAATAAAAACTTAGAAAATCGCCGTGGTTAGAGAAATTATATTTTGATAGTTTTAATAGTCTTTATTGCCGTTTGAGTGAGACGCAGTGGTTTTCCAAAAACTGGGCCTCTCACGTCGCTGAACGAGAAAAAGACCCTGCTGAACGTTGGGTTCGAGAGCTGGAAGAGCAAGTTCAGGCGCCGTGAAAAGCTTCACAAAAAAGCAAAACGCGGGCGACGTCTCGCCTTCTGTGAACCAAGCACGAGAAACGCCAAATTATCGACAGTGATACGTATTTCATCGCATGTCGAGCTATCAATCGAAAGCTATCTAAAGTTTTTTTTCATACACTATGCAAATGGTCAGCGCTAACTTTCGCGAAAAACAAATAATAGATGATGAACAGCTGCAAACTTTCAAGCTGGTTTTGGCGTTTGATTTGCATCAAGTAAGCAGTAACGCAATGCCACGTAAAAGTGCAACATTTGTTCCAGCAACAGTTTACATCCCACGAAAAACAAGCACACACGTATAACTCGTTGGACTAGCAGCTTAGCTGCAAAAGAAACTATTTTTCGTTAGCTGCGAGCAGTCGCCATCGCAGCAATGAAAGCTCTCAGGCGCTGGCGCTCGATGATCTTGCTTCGCAACGCCAGCAGGGTCGATCTCGATGCCCCCGTTCCAGCGCGAACATATTTCCCGGAAAGCGGACGTGTACATCGACAAGGAGCTTCGTTGGCGCCTCCGAGAAGCGAACTCGGACCAGCAAAGGGCGACCAAAATGGACTCGAGATGAACAACCAATAAGGATGAACGAACGAGGGCGGAAGTGCCGGAACGGCCATAAGGTTTGTCGGATCATCTGAGTGAAAGTGGGTGTTCTCGACCTTTTGAATAGCTTGCTTCGTGTCGATCTCTTTCTTTTGCTTTCCGTCGTCGGCGGCCGGCCTTTTCAAACGCAGATCAAGCGGTTCCATGAGGGTTTCGCAAGCCCTTTTCAATGAGGTCCCACAGCGTGTTTGGTAGGTTCATGAACAGACATGCATGTATTACTTTAGAACACAGCAAAACTACGTCCTCGCAAACTTTAGCTATTTCCTTTGCAAGAAGCTAATCTGCAGATATGTATAGCAGCAATTCTCAAACTTAGCCATGCGCAGCTTATCCGATTCTTCAAGGTGATGAAGAAGGCAGAATTTGCAGTGCGGGACTTTGTCGAGCCTCAAATTTAATCTGCTGCAATTTCTAACACGAGATTGAGTAGCATAGCGTCTCAAGATTTAGATTTGATCGCTCCTTTTCGATAATAATTAATTAATCTGATAGGCTTACGCAGAAAGGTCTTTCACAAATTGCGTAAAGTTGGAAAAGAGACGAAGCTGAAGAGTATTTGTTCGCGAAAGAAATTACTATTTTGCTAGTTTTCAAGCCAACCCAAGTCATCAGACACTAGCTCACTGCAAAAATTGTGCTCGGTTCAAAAAGGTTACACAAAAACTTAAAATATTTGCCTCATTTATACAACTGGGACTTCTTGCTAAATCTCATGAAGCTTTGCGTTTTCACGCTCAAAATATCAAGAAAATGTTCCAAATTTTGTTCTCACAAAAGTAGCAGATAGCTCACTACAAAAAGCTACTGATAAAGCAGCAGATTACCGCTTGACGTCTCCGTGTCTCGTCGTCGGGAGGAGCATACATAACATCGCATACAACATCGAAGATGGTGCTAAATCGACGATCATCCATGCTCCACTTTCTCAACTTCTGTATCTCTGGCGGAAGCTTTGAGTTAGCACTAGCAAAAAGTTCACATTCCTCTCGCCGGTCGCCGAAGGTGCACAACTCACTCACATTTCTCTCGCATGTCGGAAAACACATAAAGGTGGAAACGTTGAAAAAAATGCTCGTTTCTTCCGACAGCTGCTCGTGCTTTCTGACCTACTGCAATCTGTTTCTCGTTTGAGGAAGCTGGAAGAAAGGCTGCTTCTCAATTCTCATCGAGACGTTTTAGCGTCCATCGAGGGTTGAGTAATCGTCGTTTGCACGTTGCTTCGACACATCCTCTACTCTTGCAGTGAAGCATTTCAATATGTTTTCGCAACGAATTGCCTCAATATTGATGCCTCAGGGAACAATAGTAAGCAAATGCTATTAGCGCTGCGCAAATTGTTTTAGCTAATCTGGTGATGAAATATAGTCCAAAAAGAAAAGCCGAAATGAAATTAGCAGCAGCTTACTGGAAGATTCATCTGCGCGCGAACTTTCGATAGCGACACATTCTTTAGCTTGTCGATGAGTCGCTGCTTTTTCTTTTCGAAAGCATTCGAACTTCCTTCGCTCGCAGAGCTGTTCAGATTCTCCTCGCTCGTCGTATTCTCCTAGCGATGACACAATCATTGACGGCTAGCTAATCGATATTTTCTCGAGATCTTACTCCCAGCATTTCCATCGTCGCCTGCTGCTGTCGTGCAAGATCGAAGATCGTACCACGTCGTAGAGCGTCCATTTTTTAGCTTCAGAGAAGCCTGCGGCTGTGCTTCGAAATTGGCCAAATTTTACTATGCGAAAGCGGCTCGGTGGCGAGCTAACTTTGCACAACGAAAGTTTTTCAATGGCGACGAACTACTCTGAACTACTCTTGAAATCTGCTAGCTTGCTGAAAAGCGAGAATCCCTCCTGACGCTATCGAGGTAGTTTACATTTGCAAAATCATATTTTAAATCTTTCCTCTGACAAGCACAGTAGAAAAAAAAACTATAGCTTGCGGAAAGCTACACGGATTTTAGCCGCGTAAGCTTCAGTTCGACCTGCGTAGACTGCAATAAACATGTCTAACTATAGTAGCTATGCGGTACATTTTGAAGAATTATCTAAAGATGAGCGAGGACTCAAAGACAAGTAAATCGGCAATGCCGAAAAATGCATCTTCTGGATTTACGCTAGTTTTCTAGAACATGCCAGCAAGATTTGCATGCTGTAGAGCATTCCATAATTACTGCATGCATGCATGAACATAAGCACGCGCTTTTTCGATGAATTTTTTTCAAGTCCGTATATCCACTCCCTTACTGCACAGCCCGTTAGGGGACCATCCATTATTTACGTAAAGCAGTAGGGAAGGGAATCGGGCCGACCGTGACATCATCTGTAGCCTATCCCTTACACGTAAAGCCCGTGACAAGGGGGAGCGTCGAAAAATTCAAATTTTTGCTTCACGTAAATAATGGATGATCCCTAGGAGCATCGGACAGTTTCGAGATATGCAAAAGGCAAATCTAGGGACAAAGGGGAATCTGGAAAAAAATAATTTTGAGATTCGGTTGGCTACTTGCGTCTAGAATGGGCAGCAGCTGTGAGACCGCTATCGGTTTGTGTCGTCATCTGCGGAGTCAGTCCTCACTTGTTTAGAATCAGCTAACGTGTAGTACGTGAAAGCTGCATGTACCGCTAAATTCCGTTGCGCTCGAACTTGCGACATCGTCACGTTCTTGAGCTTATCGAGAAGCTTCTGTTTCTTCTTCTCAAAACTCGAACTTCCATCATCGGCGCTACTGTCGAGCGCCTCCTCGCTCGTCGCCGGTTCCTCAAAAAATTTTTAGAAATCGCGCTTTCACAGACTTATCATACACAATCGAATCAACTTGTTCATTACTCCCATCATCTCCATCGTCGCCTGCTGTTGCCGCGCAAGATCGAAGATCGTACCACGTCGCATATCCATGTTTGCTGGTCGTCCAAGGTAAAGGTATTAACTGCAGCTGCAAAATCTGCGGTTAGCCGCAAGAAGAGGCTCAGACGTTACCCTGGCGTTGACTGACAACTGCCACTTTTCAGCTAAACTTGCGCAATGCGATAGGCGTCGGAATTTGCGTACACAGAGCAGTAAAATTCAAGCAGTACCTCGCTTGCTAATAGCAAACGCCGGAATTCCTTCCGGTTGGATATTGTCAGAAAGCGAGCACTGCTATGGCAGCTTCAAGCAAGTAACTCATATTTCACATTCGAGATATTTCTGTTTTTGCTAAAGCAAAGCGCAGAAGATGAACGTTTCAGCTTTCGAATACAACTCAGGAGCTTATCAATCTTTCTCAATACTGCGAATTAGCTTTTTTGACGGTGCACCATTGGACAGGTGCAAATTTTGTTGCACTTCGCCCCAGAGATGGTCATGGGCCGAAAATTTTCCGCTTAGACCCGGTCCATGGGCTTTCGCTGACGAGTCGGCCCGGCCCATGGGGGCTCATGGACCGACCAAGTTTGCATACTGCGCCACACTGCATGGGCAGCCATACGTCAAATCTGCCATACATACATACCTGGTTAACAATAAACATATCTACTACGGGTCATAAAAATAATTAGGCAAAGCCGAAGAGCGTCCTGCCTGAAAACTAAAAAACTCAACGGCACGCAACGCCCACTATACAAACAAAACGCACTCTCTTCGGCAGTAGCAGCAACACAAGCAGAGAGAGCCGCGTACGCGACATGAAACCAGATTTGAATGAAACACGGACAGATGCAAGTGTCAC
>JAQGBB010000158.1:0-25042 GCA_034691745.1 Prismatolaimus dolichurus
CTCACACACACACACACACACACACACACAGTATCTACGACAGTTGCAGTCTATCTACGAAGCAGAAAAACGCATCTTGTGACTATGATATCGTAGATGATTGTCTTTTTATAGCAAATGAGAATCGAACATTCGTAGCCATAGCTTTACATTTAGCTTTGCGTGTACACGTTTTTGATTTTTAACACGATGTCGCGATGTTCAAAAGTTGTTTTCAACTGGTCATCAACGTCGGCTTGAGTCAGACAAGCACAAAAGTTGTTCCTCTTGTTCTCAGCTTTCGATTAATAACTAAAACAGGTTGCAAAATTGCTTAGAGCTAAAAATATCGTTAGCAGCCGATGAGAAATGCCGATCAAAAAAATGCCGTCTCAAGGTCCACTCTTCTGCTGCACAGACCACTGCGAGCATCGGAAAGAGACGAGAGTAGCAAAAAGACCATTCTCGGATTACGCAGATTCGTTTTAGTTTTGAAATTTGAAAAATCATTCGAGAAAAACTAAAGTTATCGTCCGGATAGACACACTCACTCACATGCGACCCGGTAGCTATGTTTACTTTCGCACTGCGTGCTTCAAATGCAAAAAATGACAAATTTGCAGGAAGCACATATAAAGTTGTGTTTTGCCATTAATTTGCATGCTGCCGAAGTGAACGCAGCGACTGAAAAGTTAAAAAAAAAACCGAAACGCCGAAGAACGTAGTCGTTGGCGGAAACGTCCACACTGTCCCAAGGTGTGTTCTTGAACACTGTGAAACAGTTTGGAGCGTAGTTGAGACTGGAAACGTATTGCAAACCAATCGTCGTCTAGACAAATGCTGCTAAACAAGTAAATTGGCAAGGCCGAAGTGCATCTCGCCTTTTGATTAAAAAACTAACGCAAGAAGACGCTTGAAAGAACATGGATGTAAAATGAATATTCTGCAATGTTCTGCCATTTGCTTAACTCATTAAGGCCCACGGTTGCATTCTTGCAACCGTAGGTTTATGATTTCTTTTCCATATGACACTTATAGATCCACATTTTTGCAAATTATTCTATCAGCAAAATAATTCTGGGCGTCTAAAAAATTAACGTTATTTTTTTGAAGGGGGAAACCCCAGAATGACCATTAAACCTTCTTGTTGCTCGCCTCGCTCGCTTGGCAGGATGCAATAAGGAATCGTCGGGCGTTGTTGAAAACGTTCTGGCACGCCGGAACAACCTAGAACACGCTGAATTAGTATGAAATATTAGGTTTTCCACTATAATTCAATGGGACCTACTGTATAGTTATCTCCCGGATGTCCACTGACTTTGCTTGCCTGGAAGGAGAACTGATAAAACAGAGAGAAGAAAAGGGGAGAATTTAAGACAAGAAACTAAATGTGACTAATTAGTATGTCTGCTTTTTTGGCTCACTTACTACGTGAGTATGCCTTATGTGATAGGTCCTGTCCGTGCACGCGTTAAGGCTTAACATACGTGCAAAAAACCCAAATTTGTAGACCACTGTTTTAGTGAAAGGGTAATCGTGGAACACTAAGACATAACTAAAAAAGCAGAAAATTATGTTGCGTAAGAAAACCTGAAACTCATATTAATCTAATCTAACATTTAATCTAACAGAATTAGTTTAAACTAGTTTGCATAAAAAATATCAAGATTTTTAGGACACAAGTGAATCGACAAAGCCGAAAAATGCATCTTCTGGCTATGATATCGCAGATGGTTGTCTGTTTATAGCAAATGAGAATAGAATAATCGTAGCCATAGCTTTACATTTAGCTTTGCGTGTAGACGTTTTCGATTTTGAACATGATATCGCGATGTTCAAAAATTGTTTTCGACTGGTCATCATCGTCGGCTTGAGCTCGACGTGCACAAAAGTTGTTTCTTTTGTTCTCAGCTTTTGATTAATATATAAAACAGGTCGCAGCGTTGCTTAAAGCTCAAAATATCGTTAGTGGCCGACGAGGAATGTCGAATGAAAAAATGACGAAGTCCTAACGGTCACTCCTCTACTGCACAGCCCGCTAGGAGCATCCGACAGCGAAACCTTCAAAAGAAGGGACCAACAGGACATCAAGGCAAATAAACGCTAGGAAGAATTGTGAAAGCCGGTACAGAAAAATAAAAGTTATCGTCCGGACAGACTCACTCAGTCACTCACTTACTCACACGCGACTAGGTAGCTATCTTTACTTTCGCACTGCGTGCTTCAGATGCAAAATATGAAAAAGTTGGAGGAAGCACATATAAAGTTGTGTTCTGTCATTGATTTGCATGCTGCCAAAGTGAACGCAGCGACTGAAAACTATAAAAGAAACCGGAAATGCCGAAGAACGTAGTTAGCGAAAACGTCTACGCGGTCTCACGATGTGTTCTGAAACACTGTGGAACAGTTTGGAACGCACGTGAGACTGGAAACGTATTGCAAACCAATGTCGTCTGGACTAATGTTGCTAAAAAAGTAAATCGGCAAAGCCGAAGTGCATCCTGCCTTTTGATAAAAAACTAACACTAGAGGACGCTTGAAGAAACATGGACGTATAAACGTACTGGAAGACAAATCTGCGGGTTTTCACTTCCATGGCGCACAAGGTTGTCATTCCCTGTATATTCGCGCACAAGTAGCGAAGACGCTACGCAACACGAACTGCACGGGTTTTGTAAATTCTCAGCGAACACTGAATATTCTGCAGTATTCTGCCATTCACTTAATGTAATTTTTTTTAGGGGGGGGGGAACCCCAGAACGACCAGTAAGCCTGCTTTTTGTTGCTCGCTCCGCCCGCTTGGCAGGATGTATGAACGAATGGTCGGGCGTTGTTGAAAACGTTCTGGTACGTCGGAACAGCCTGGAACACGCTGAATCACCTTGGAACACTGGGTATTCCACGACAATTCAATGGGACATACTGTACTGTTATCTCCCGGATGTCCACTGGCTTTGCTTGCTGGAAGGAGAACGGGTAAAACAGGGAGGGAAGGAGAGGAGGACTTAGAGCAAGAAACTAAATGTGCCCAATTAGCATGTCTGCTTTTTGGGCCCGCTTTTTGAGTATGCCTTATGCGATGGGCCTTTCCGTGCACGCGTCAAAGTCTAACATATGTGTAAAAACCCAAATTTGTGGACGACTTTTTTAGTGGAAGGGTAATCGTGGAGCACAGACACGACTCAAAAAAGCAGAAAACTATGCTGCACCGGAAAACCTAAAACTCATATTAATTTAACATAGAAATAGTTTAAACTAGTCTGTATAATTTACGAAATCTGTCCGAATTTCGTGGACCACTTGCTGATCGCAGGCCTAAATAATTGTTGCTACGGGTTTCGAGCGGCACATCGCGGCGACCGGCAACGCGACTTGTCCCCGTACGGCTGCTTCGCCGCTATTTGCACTCGGCTCGACTGCCCGGCGACGCGTTTCTGCTCATTTACCTGCAGTTCAGTGGGCAGAGTCCTTCGCATTTACCCTCGCAGCCGACGAAGGAGCTCGCGTACGGGCGAGCTCGGGAAATCTTCAATGATTGTTTGAAAACGATCGGCTGCGACCCATCCGATTACAGTCTTCACAAGCTGCGGCGAGGAGGAGCGACGGCGGCGATCGAGGTGGGCGTCGCCGAACGCTCCGTGCAGCGGCAGGGAGGCTGGAGGTCGAAAAGATCGAAAGAACTGTACATATAGATCAAGCCGTCAGACCAGCTAAAAATTACAAGTGCGATAGGCCTGTAGTATTGCACTCTGCTTGAGTCCCGTGGCTGCTGTATTTTCGTGTTGTGATAGGCCTGTAATATTGCATTCCCGTTTGAATACGGTAATCGGGGCCATTTTTAATGTGAAACAGAGCTGCTCAATTTAATGTATTATACACTTCTCGCAGTTACTTATGCGCTGCATTTTACACGCCCTCGAAGTCTCAGTTTGCATCAAGTACGCACTGTGTTTTGATACTGCTGCATTTTTTTGTCTCCTTTTTGCTCCATGCCGTCACGATCTTACTCTTGCGCGCACATTTCCGCTGCTCCTTTTGCCCATTAGTATATACTACTCGTACTCTTACGATTCTGGGTTTACTGTAGTGCTTGCATCATAATGATTTGATTGAAATGGCTTGCATGTTTGTTTTTGTCCATCAGATGTAGGCGCACCGTCGAAGGTAAACTCGCGTCTGTCTCTCATCGGTCGTGAGTGCGGAGCCCAAGATGAAAACTGAGTTATCTGCGGAGCACGAAGTGCGTAGCCAGATAACGTAACGTACGTAACCTCGCCGCTAGCTCTGCTCATTTCTTCTACTTCTACTCCAATCTGCAAATAGTTTCATTGAACTACAAAACCAGCGAGGTCGTGTTTACTTTACCGGACTTTGCAACGAGTCAACGTCGAAAGGATAGGAGGAAGATCAAACCGCTAAAAGCGAGGAAACCTGACCCGCGATCGATCTGCTGGAGCACCTCAAGTATGTAACCAGTACCCAACTTATTCTTTTCGACGCGCATGATTTGGGACGACCACAACTCTTTTCAAAATTTAATTTAGCGAAAGTGCTGCAGAGGATCAGTTGCGCATTGTCTGTTAACACGAAGCGTAGTCAACACGGAAATATTTCTATCTTCAATTTCTGCATCGTACTCGCTGTCTATTTTTCTGGCTTTCATCGAATGGCTAAATTTTGTGGCGAAACATTGACAGCTGCTGTAGACATTCCGTGTTGTTGTGAAACTTGCAAGATTTATCATTGGAGCGTCGTAAACTTCAAACGAACGTTGTTTCCATAAATGAACGCAAATTTGCCCACCGAAGCATGTTGCCCTCAGCTAGCAAGTATCGAACCCAAAACATTTTTCGCTGGTTTGCGACGCTAATCGTCCTGTGAGGACGGGCAAGAAAAACGACGAAGACGACAAAGACGAAAAACGGTTCGCATCATTTTTTCGTGAGGTAGGTTTAATGGAAGCCGGAAATCTTCCGATCATTGTATGGCAGCAGAAAACTCGCCAAACTACGTCACACTAGGCCATATCGAGCAATTGTGCCTTTTGCACATAAACTTCAGATCGTGGTCAGTGCCCTTTGGCAAACATTCTGCCGACCGCAAAACTCAAACTTTTCAATACAGTGCAAAGCAAGTGAAATTTGAGACCAAGTTCTAGTGCTGCTGTGCGTTGCGTGGCGATACCCGTGGTGTCGAGTTCAGAGCTACATAATTGCAATTTTCGTGCAAGATTTAATACTACAAGCTTACGTCTCGTGAGCTCCGGAGCAGCACATACCCACAAATGGATACGATAGATCAAGCAATATCGGGGAAGTCAGCTAAGGTTTGTTTAATGACAGAAATGGACATAAAATTGAAAATGTTTTCTTGACGGGCGACGTGCAGTCCATAATTGATTCGTCATACCATTGATTTTCGGGCTTAAGTCACCTGTACTACTGGCCGGTTTAGACATGCATAGTAGACAGTGGAAGTGCTCTGAACCATCGGAATGTAAAAACGTTGTTGTAAAGAGCTGTGGAAAATCTGCTGTGTGGTAGGTGACTAAAGCCAGAAAAAGACAGTCGCTGCTTTTAGGCTTGTTGTGATTGGCAACATAAGCTAAATCTTCTCGACGACACAAAAATGTCCTCTCTGGAAATATATTTTGAAAGGTTTGCAACAATCACCGTCATTCGAGTTTTTCACTTCATCCGAACGTCCGCCTTTCTTGTCGAGCGGATTTTCTGGTGTCTCGTTCTCGTCGGTTTCGCCATTGCGACCATATGGAATGTAACGGGTACGGTTCGCTCACTTCTAGAGGAAGATACCGTTAGCCGAGTTAAAATGGTTTTCAACGGAAGCGGTGATGACGAAAGCAGAACTGGACCAGGACTATCCTTCCCCGATGCATATGTTTGCATCGACGTGAACACCGACGTCTTGACGACACTATACGACAAACAGGCTTCCCTGATTACAGAGTATATCAGGAGCGCAGGAAATCTGATAAGCGAGATTGCGCAGAAACTTGAAACAATTGACGAGATCGAGAATGCCGGGAGCTTTTCAAACTTGCAGATGTCATCGATGAACTCGTCAAGACTCGAAACACAAGATGATCTACTGAATGTTAAACATTCGTATAGCCAAGCAAGCATGAACGTGTTTAACGACACTGAAGTGGCTCTTCTTGCGCTGACAACGGTAATGTTTATACAGCTGGTCGATTTAGAACAAGGCTACGTCGCAGCTCGCATTGATTGGAAATCTAGTGCAGTGGAAGAAGTCTTCAACGCATACGCAAAGAAAGGCGTGGATTTCAACGAACTCCTTCAGCTGACTGCTAGGGCCTTTTGTGCCCTAAATCAGATTACAGTTGTCAATGTGTGGTTTAATCTTTTAGTCTCCAACGCATCCTCTGCGTGTACCAATATCCTCATTTTCGACTACATTGGAGAACTAAATGAAATATTCGGATGTACGAGTGTCTGTTATCGCTTCCGCGATTCAGCATTGGACCTTCATTTTGCAGATGATGATACCACGCTGACCTTCCATCCACAGACGTTGTACAAAAATGCCAGATCGCAAGTCGCCCCAAAAATAAGATTCTACTTCTTTCATGGTCGATCAGATTACACAGCAAACACCATTATTAACTTTAACGAAAAGCAATTGCTGAAGTTTACCCTAGAAAGCGTACATGTGCTGGCAAACCTGCGCAGACGTCCGTGTTCGACGCGCAATGCACGAATGGGCAGCTTCGACTATTGCTTGTCATGGTGCCGTGTTGAACAGATATTATGGGGCTGTGAGTGTTTACCCCTAATGCGACAGTATCTGCTTCAGTTCGCTGTGCTGCCGGACAATCTCCCGAGTTGCGCCAAGAAGATAAACGCGGAAATGAACTTGCTCGTGGAGTCGGAATGTCGCACTGCTCTGTCTACGCACTCTTTTGAAAATTGCTCCCAGCAATGCCAGCCAGACTGCGAGACGATGATCATCAGCAGCGTTATTCACAAAGAAGAACCAACGATGCAATACCTCAACGACAGCACGGCAATTAAGCTAGTGAGTGCGAAATTCGTTTATCAGCAGATTGACGAATACGTCGCGATGGATTTCAAGGCTTTTGTCGCCGCTATTGGTGGAAATTTAAGTCTTTACCTCGGAGCCAGCTTTTTGGCTCTTATCCACATTGTCGTCTTTCTCGTTAAGATTCCTTTCGAACGCCTTTTGAAGGTAGAACATGCACAAGCAGCTCCTACAACGAACACTCCGCAGTCGTCTAAGAACCCTTTGTCAGCCGATGACATGGCAGCACTTCTAGACGAACGGTTGGCGCCTATTAACGAACGATTGGCAGCTATAGAGCTGCAGCTCGGAAACACGAGCGGCGAACCTTCAAAGGAAACAATTCCGATGATACGATTGAGACATACAACAGGTGATGTTGCCATGTGAAATAAATTCGATTTAGTTCTGGAATAAAATATTAATGCAGGATAATTGTGAGTACAGCAATAGCAGTCAAGTGATTCTGCTGCGGTCAAACAACCGACGAGTTGACAGGGTTAGTTGAAAAGCGATACTCATCGATGAACGTGTTGTAGCCATTGAGTGGGAGCTCGGGCTGAACGCTATCGAGTTTTCCAGCTGATCCAGCTGACCAACTACTTCGGGGGTGACTAATGGCGACGCAACATCCGACGTTGCGATTTGCACAATCGAAGTAGAAGCCTCGCGCCGGTTTTTTAGCTAGGTCGACAAGAATAAAATAAATGATCTCACATTCCCTTTTGAATTATCGTACACGGGCTGTGCATTATGAATAGAGTAGCTCGCTGGAATATTTCCGTTGCTAAATCGGCTCAGCAATAATATGCACTTACGAGGAAAATTAAGGCGATGCGAAAAGAAATTGTGAAGAACTCATCCGTATATGACGTCACCTGAAAATTCGAAATTTTTGACCCCCTCCCGCCTCCGTCACCTGGCTTAACACATAAACATATGCTATTTTTTGCATTTCATTTTCCATGCAAAATTTTTCGACCCCCCCCCCCCCCCTTCGAAAAGCTTTTGAGGACGATGATGAGGAGGGCGGCGCCGATGAAGACGATGAGCTCGTCGAGTTTGGCACCGATGGCGCAGAGACGTTTGACGATGATGCGGGGATGAGCGATGGTTGAGAGTAGGCGGAGTTGTAGTTTGGAGCTAATAAGAAGTGGTTTACACCAAGCGTTAGCTTAAAATTGCGATCGATAAAACGTAAGTTCGTTGATAAACGATAAACAGTTGATCATGTTATACGTGAATTTGTTTTTGTGACTTTCTTTGATGACACGACGGAACGACGTGCTCGTTTTAATGTGCACCACACGTGGAAGTTCCCGGGTAAGCAAGCAGCCTGCGTTGAACACTAGACGAGCGTGCGAGAACGCTGATGCCAAACTGTATTGCGATTGGGTGTAATTCTTGTTGGCAAGCGACGGAGTCATCTGAAGTGGTACTAAAGCGATGCTGCCGGTGCTCCTTTGCCTACTACTGCAACGCGGAGTGCCAGGCGAAAGCGTGGAAAGAGCATCGAAAATAATGCCAACACCTTTTTGAAAAGCTAGAAACGTGGCGCAGCTGGCCGCCCAAATATCAACTCACCGATGGGTCAAAAGAGAGCGTCACCTTTCGGATAGACGCGTTGCTGCTCTTTCGACTGCTCCTCAAACGAGATTCGAGGGAGTTTGCTGCAGCTTCGGGAAAATATTCGGGCAAAGTGTTTACCGATCTGATTGCGAGCGGTGAACCGATCGTTGAAATTGGTGACGTTCAATTCGAGAAGATGAAGTTCCTCGAAATCGTCGATATTCAGCAGTGCGCAAGCTTTCTCCACGACGAACAGGTTGACGATGACACGGCTATCGAGTACTGCAAGAAAATTTGGAACAACGGCATTTCGTTCAATGTCGAAGAATCGCAGATGATCGGTGTTTGCCTCTTTCTCGACGTTGCTGATAACAGCAACTGTCAGCCGAATGCATCGGTGACGCAAGTTAACCAGCAATTGCGCGTCATTCCGCTGCCCGACGCCGACGGACATCCGATCTTCGACGCGCACAATATTGCCGAGTTGAGAATGGGTGCCTCTAATCTCCTTACGACGAAGGGTGTTCGTCGAGCTTCCGTTCAGCGCGGATTTATTTTCAGCTGCGAATGCGAACGATGCATCCGTCCAGAGGATAATTTCCTCTCGGCGATCGCCAAAAGTGTGCATCGCCGATTCCGATCGACGACTCGTCGTTTCGTCACTCACCTCGTCAGAAGTTTGACAGTGAGATGTCGCTATCGCTGTCTGTGGTGAAACGCATTCAGCGAGCTCTGCCTGATTCTATGAACGTGCGTGAGATGCTCATAGCCACTCTGGATCGTTCAGACTTTGACTGTTTCGGTCCGGCGTTGAAGGACGTCCAAGTAGCCTGCTCTGCGTGCGGCACCGCTCAGTCGAAGGAGAGAATCGAGTTCGCGTTCGCGAAGATGACCGTCGTCGATCACGTGTCGACGCTGTTGCCGCCCCCGTCGCAGCTTAGTAAGCTGAATCGCTTCGATAAAAAGTGCGCGAAGATTCTGCCAGACTGCAACCTCTATCGAGGGAGGTTGCATGGAATTATGTCCAGTGATGAGGGGGCCGAGCTGTCGGAGCGAGCTGAGCGTGCGCTTAAATGGTACACTGTGGCTAAAAAGTGCGTACCGCGTGGGCACTTAAAGTTGCGTTCGTCGTTGGCGAAAGTGTGCCAGGCGCTTGTCGAAGCAAAGAGGTGCGACGAGCTGAGAGCTGTCCTCGGCGATTATGTCCAAATTCTCAAAATTGTCAAGATTGCGATGGGCACCGATTTGGAATCGATCGCTAGAAATGTGAGTGTTCACGATGTGTGGGATTGGGCTTGTGCGTCTTTAGCTGATCGCATGTTTTTGCAAGGCAGCGGGACGCGTGTCCTGTTTTAGAGGATTCCTGTCGAAATTCTTTGTCATCTGGAATCAACGCTTCGCGTCGCCGCGGACGAGACGGACTTCTCTGCGGGTTTAGCGAAGTTGAATGATCGCAATATTCTTAAAGTTGCACGCAGTCTTCTCAAAGTTGAGTTGCCGGACGAGGCTGACAGCGAGGAGTGAGAAGTAGAACTGTGTGAACGGTTTGTTGCCTTTAGACGTATTGGGGAATTTGAAGTCAGGTCACGTGCACTGATGGAGGATGAGCCACTGATAAGTTTGATGGAACTTTTGCGAGAGATGTGCATGTTTGTTTTACTGAGCATTTGATGCACATAATGAGGATGTTCGTGTTTAAGCGACGTAGATGTTGAACGTTGTTTTGGACGATTGATTGCCACACCAGCTCTTTGTGCTGTGCGAGTGTCGATGATGAAGTTCTGGTTGCTTAGCGTGAGGTTGGTCGTATGCGTAACAGTGTTGCATTTGTCCAAACAATCGGCGTCCACAATAAGAGGTCACTGTGCATGGACTCTCGCAATAGGTGCAATTGTTAGGAGCAAATAGTTCAGTTTACATTGTTGAACAGTGCTAGTGCCCTCCATCTTCTTTCCGTCTGTCGAACCTGTTTGGGGTTGGTAGTTTGGGGCTGCACCCTGTGCTCCCCCACTGGGGTAAATTTTTAGAAGTGTTTTCCCCAATTACTAATGAACTTTTTTCGCGTTACAAAATAGGTCGAAATTTTTCTGTAATGCCTGCTTTTTGTGTATTTCCGACCATATTTTCTTTTAAAAAAATTTTAAAGGTACCCCCTTATGCTGGGCCAGTGTCTCGAATTTTAGCAGGGGTACCCCGTGCAATTTTTTGCACTAAAATTTTTGGCTCAAAAATGGGGCGTCCCAGGGGGCCCTCGGCGGGGGGGATTCTTGCCCCCCCCAACGATCAACCCTAACCTGCCTCGTGCTAATGCAAAGGAGCCTCAACCTTATTTTTGCAGAAAAGCGAGTGCTGCGGTGAACTACGATGGCAGAAGCAGGATCGACGACGCGCGACGATCAGGTGGTCGAGCAGATGCTGAAGACGATGGTGGACGGCGGCAGCTACGACGAACTTCGCAGGAGGTGCATGGAATTAATGGAGAAATCGGTACTTCTTAAAATGTGCGCGTTGAGGCTTTGTTTTTACGTGATAGCTTGCTTCATTGCGAGCATTCGCCTTTAGCCCGATTACGAAAAGTTGCAGAACTTCGCGACGCTCTACACGGAGAGGTTTCTCGCCGAGCAGACGTTCGATCCGAAAAAGTCGAGGCGCGAGATGCGCGATGAGTTGAGCAAAAACGTCGAGAAGATCGGCATGAGGTTAGTAAGCCGGGAGGGGCTTTTCTGAACACCTGAATGAAAGCAAGCTAAAACAATTTTAAAAAGTTAATGGCGGATTTGACTAGCCAATATGCTTACATCGAGAAGTTGAACAAGCTCGTTAACGACGTGACGGAGTCGAACACGCCGGGCGGGGCGATGATTAAAAACGAAGTCGAGCGCGTCTACGACGAGCAGCGCTTCAAGCGCGAAGTCTGCAACGTACCACACGCGTCGACATCGAGCGAGAAGTTCGCGAGCGGCGAGGTAGATCGCGGACTGGCGCGAAAGCGAGCCGCGAAGGGTGTGCAGAAGTCGCTTATCGAGGAAATGATCAATATCGATTGAAGTGATTGTCAGCCAAAAGCTTGAACGCTGACAGGCTGATACATAGACGAGTATAAAGTGTTGCTTGTTGATGTTCAAGTTTCACCTCTGTCTGGTTAGATGGTACCCTCGACTACAGACTAATGAGCGCGGCGATACAGAAGTTAACATCGTGTAAAAATGCAAGCTTGAATGTCTTCAACTTTCTATTGTGTTTATCTTTTATGTGACGACAGATTGCGTGTTAACTCGCATTGACCAAATCGGCTGTTTTCTCTCGTTTTGTTTGTGGGTCACTCGTAGCAGATTTTCACAGGATGTCGCGTGCACAGTCGCACGTGTTTCGGTAAAGCGCTTTCGTTCGAAAATTGAGGACTGGATGCAGCATGCCGTAGTCTCCGTCTCCACGATTCGAAAAAATTGACGTTAGAGGTCAGCCTCCGGACATGCTGCAGGCTATGCGGCTACTTCTCGGCTCTTTCGATTGCCCTTGCTTCAAAAAGGAACACACAAAAGAGAGCTGAAAATATTGATTACTGCAAATTGGCCGCAAAGTTGAAAAGTGGAGTCGATTCGAGCATGTCATATAAACTTTTTCCGCTTTTTCACTTGAAAAGAGAGGAAAACCGAGAAAAGCCGGAAAAAACCTGCGAAGACCAAGCTTGGCTTGCTATCTAATTCAAGTAATCTTTCAACTAAGGCGATCGGAGAATTATTTGAAAACCTACAGCGATCATGCGCAAAATGTAGTGGCAATCCAAATTATACGGCTGCTATCTATCTATGCGATTGAAATTTTTGTTGTTGAAACTGTTTGTGACTGACTAGCTGTTTTGCAAAGTTTTAGCTCGACATCGTCGTTAGTGAAATGCTTGGTCTTGTTGTCAAAGCTTTTCTTATTATCAAAATAAATTTGATCACAGTGTAGCGCAAATTCAGTTGCCAAAATGCACTGTTCCATTTACCGTCCTGTAGCTGCCAACACGATGCGTTGTCCTACTGAGGTCCTAGCTTGTTTAACACGCCGATTTCAAAAAAGCGATAGATTAGCTCCAGAACGATGATCGCAACTTCGACGCAAGAGATCAGCGACGTTCCCGCAAACATCAACGTCAATCCACCGCCGTTTGAAATCAAGTCGTTTAGCTATAAAATCACATCCCTACACTAAAAAGTTCCGATCTGACGCACTGCACTTCTGACAGAAACCGATTTATAATTCAAACGGCTACCGTTGACAAAAAGTACACTGCGTGCCACGAGCATTTAAAGCAAATTTCAAGCAAAACAGGTCAAGACATTGTCGTGTTTTGCGCTAAACACGTTAGCGGACATAGTGGACGACTGTACTCGCGGACAATAAGGCGCAGTGAGCTTGCTTAAGGAATAAGCCAAGATAAAGAGAAACAAATGTGCTCATTAAATTTTTTGTTGTCATTTTTTATTTAGTGCTCCTAGTGGCGAGCTTTTCTTGCACAGCGGGCGAGGGCTTCGACGCGCCATCGGAGTGGATCACAATCGCTGAATTTGCACTTATGCAAAGGTAAACAAGTAAATGGCGCCTGAAAGGCGCCGAAAAGCTTATTTCTTTCGCTGTCAAAAGTACAAAACAAGGATTTGCCTTTGTGGTACAATAATTTTTGCATGTCGTTAGAAGTGAGAAATATGTGCTTAAGACTTCCATCTCAATCACCCATTTCTACTTCTAACCGCATGCAAAAAATTATTGTACTACGAAGACAAATCTTTGTTTTGTACTTTTGACAGCGAAAGAAATGGGCATTTACTTGTTTGATCCTTTTAAGCTATGGTTGGTCAAGTCCCAACTGTACGTGGTTTGCTTTTTCAGATAGAAAAATTTCTACTTTTTTGTAGTTTTACCGTTTGGTTACACGATTTTGGCAAACCCTCAGAAACTGAAATCTGGGGTTCCAGGCGGATCCCGTTATTCCTGGATCTCAAGACTCCGCGCTTCCGCAGAATGCCAACATGTTTGAAAACCGTCCTTGTGGCACCCAATGGCAGAGTCACAAATTTTGCGATTGCAGCTTTTTGGAGACCTGAGATATCGTCCGCGAGAAAAGCTTTTTGGATTCCAGCTCGAGATCGTTGGATCACAGAATCCCACTGCTAAAATATTAAAATCTGCGATCGTACCATCATCTCACTACTGTGATGCATAATTTCAGTGACATTTTCAACAATGAAATTTTTGCGATCCAACAGGATCCTATTATCCCTGGATCTGAAGATCCCGTGATCCGACAGAAACGAAGCTTCGCTGGTAACCATTCTATGAACATTCTAAGCTCACTCCAAAAATTTAGTAATCGCAGCACTTCATGATCTTAAGCTATTGTCTGCAACAGTAGTGTTGGATCCCAGCTTATGACCGGTGGATCACAAGATCCGACTAGCCAAATATCAAAATTTTTGTGTGCGCTATGTTTTCCCAGTCATGGCGCATTTATTTCGGTGAGGTTACGACAACTCAAATTTTTGGGATCCAACAGGGTTGCATTATCTCTGGATCTCAAGATCCAGTGATCCGAGAGAAACGAGATATAGCTAGGAACCGTTTCCAGAACATTTTAAAGCTGATCCCAAAATTTGGTTGCCGTATTTTTTACGGGATCTCGAGTTATGTCCCGGACAGACAGATAGAGTCCAATCGACCGACCACTACCACCTTTCTTTTATCGTCGCTCGCGCGCGACGACATTGGCGTACGCCATCGGAAAGAAATGGGTGGAAAAAGGTAAAAGTACCGCAGTGCCGAAGCACACTTCACATAGCGGAGGAATCCCATCCCCTTTTGAGACGATGTTTTTAGACGGCGGGCTTACCGCCGAAAGGTGACCATAGACGCGGGACCGGCGCGCCTTAGGGTGAGGTTCGTCAATTTTACTCCCACCAATATCGACCGAAGTCTGGCGATACCCATTTTTGGTCCCACGGTGGGTACCCGTCGTGTATCGGTTTCGAACCACACCCTTAAGCTGACCGAGCTCAAACGTACATATGTTCGGAGATCGGACAGGTTTTCCGCCTAGGCCAATACAACAGCCGATACTTATGTAAGCAGTGTGAAACATTGGGTCCGCGGCTTTTCAAGAACAGCGATGGTTGTTCCTGCAGCAGTGTAAATGACTGCTGCTGCAACATACAAGCGGAAAGATGGGCCTCGTTGCATAAGGCCTACTGGTTTCGTCAGTGGGCCTAAAAGCATTGGAAAACATCTGTAGGTGCCAACATTTTCTTACGGATAGAGCGGGAAACTCGATGAAGCTAATATGGAATAGCGTCTGGAAGTAGACACGAAGCAAAATCACGTGAGACCTAAATGCGGCAAGCATAGAGGCATTTGCGAATGTATTATAGGTGTTATAGGTGAAACAAACTTTATGTATTCCTCGCAGCTGAGACTAGAATTTGGAGGAATGGCAGTGCAATATCCTTCCGCCTATAAAGTTCAAAAATAAAGACTTTCAAGAACGTTTCTCATAGTTTTCTACCAACAGAGGCGTCGTTAGCGCGAAAACACGGGTGGCGTCAAACTGATTTGACCTAAACAAAAGAAACTAAAATATTACAGAATAGTATTAGAGAAAATATCACATCAATAGATTCAATGAAATACGCATTAAAAATACACAATGAAACATTTATAATAACACGTTTACGTGCAAGCCTGTGGACAGTTTTGGAACGCGTTCCCCATGATTTCGTCTCCATTCGTCGCGATGAAGGTGTTTGCACAACTTACTAAAAATTCAATGTACTAAAATCAAAATTAGACTTTACGTCTAAATCAGGCATTTAAAGAGGCATGAAATTTGCAGACCGACATCTCGACCCAATTTAAACAATGCACACGGCGTGAAGGTTGTCCTATCTGCTGATCCGTTCTGTGACCTCTTTTGAAAAGAAAAGGAAACGGACGAAATTTTATACATCAAATATGAAACGTTGGACACATAATCCGCAGTTTAAGCCAATACAAGCCGGCGCGTAAAATTATTTCGTGATAGTCTTTCAGAAATACCGTCCGCCTCGAAGGGTCGAATTTTGGGCCACTTTGCGTACATAACGTTAATTTTAACATACCTAGATAGCACCTTTTGCGGGCAAGGAAAACTAATTCGAAAATTCAAGTTTTGTGCAAATGTCTGTTACGGAAACACCAATAAATACGGTCCGACCTGCCTAGCGCACACAACTTTTGGAACCTTCGGCCACGCTGGTCGATGTAGCATACCTTCACTGAGATTGCAGACTTTCACGGAATTACCGGGAAGATAAGCATACTTGGGCGACGCACATCTGCATGTGGCCACGAGCGCGTGTTGAACCGCACTTCGCATGCACCCCTTCAGAAAGTATATCAGTCAGCGGAGTGCTAACATCAGCGCATCCTAGTTCGCTGCACACCTCCGTAGAATATGCGGCTTGATAATAGTACGGTGTACTTGTAGCCAACTGCGAGACACTGCTTATGCACGGGGAAACGGGCGTGTCGTAGTTTGCAACGGTCGTCTAAAAGAAATCGCGTTTTATATGTATAAATATTTTCCTTCCGCACACAACCAGTCGTATGATAAGGTTGGTCGCAGTTCCAGGCATAACATTGAAGCCTAGCACGTCGGGCAAGATGAGGTCGTGCTGGTCGCTGACAATAATGTTCATCCCGGCTGAGGAGATGATGGGAAGATATTCCTCTTGCTGCACGTTCAATCCAAGAAAGAGACCTAAGATGAGGAACGACAGCTAGGATCGTACTGGTTGCAAAATAAACGTTCTCAGCACTAACAGTGACACTATTATGCACCCTGCTCTTCTCCTGCTCGAAACGCAATGTATGGTTGCGTCATGTTTAGATGATTGAACGTGTAGCAGCTCCCGTAGGTACTGTCTTGAACGCCAAGAATAAAGTCGCTATAAAGACAACGCGTGTTTTAAAGTGCAACATTGTAGCTTCAGTGACTAAAGAACACATTTTTTTTGCTCGTACCCCGGCTTGCAGTTATTTCCACTAAACTGGCAGCCGAGAAGCATGTCTTGCAAACTGTAAGACAGCATTGATTGTTGCGCGGTGGTAAGCTCGCCAATAATGTACGGTACCGCATCCAACATGATGGAACTGAGCGCTACTGAATTAGTAACAGCTGCCTAAAACAAAGTTAGAACAGTAGGAGGGCGGGTAATTTCAGTACACTTTAAGCTGCGCTGCCCACATTCAAGCTCAGTGTGCTTGAGACTTGGCTTGACGTGTAGTTTGGAAGGAGTGCTCCAAAGACGCCAACAACCGCGGCTGCGTCTAAAGCGAACGGGGCGTAATTTATGCAAAAAGTCCTCACCCTCGTCTACCTGTGCAGGTCGGCTGCGAAGCATCCCAAGTCCAGCTCAATGCATCAGAGCAAGTCACGGGCAAGTCGCCGCTTGCGATGTATCCAGAATAGCATGTCCAGTAGCTCAGGGTGCCCACGCTCATCGATAGCGAGGTATACTTTGTGGGGTAGCCGTTTGCCACCGAGAACGGCATGCATGACTCTGAATCGGATATATTAAAAATGAAAGCTTTAATTTTGCATTTTGCATAACGACATTGCGACTTCGCGATCACACACAAACCGACTTTGTAGTCAGTTGAAAAAGCTACCACATCGAATTTTCACATTCGCCAGCGTGAAGACTGTGTGGACAACCTGCTCAACCGAGACGGGCGCCTGGGCAGACACCTGGGCGACCAGTGTCCAGGTTTTTAGGCCGAACTTGGGTAACCACCCACAGAAAATCCACATTTATGTACGCGACTCAGACACGAACAGCAGTTTTTGGAAAGAAAGTTAAGTGGGAATACATGTTTTCTTTCGCACAAATGCATTGGTTAATGCAGCAGTGTGTGAAGCACTAAGCGTGAAGCCATGTACATAGTTTATACAAGTAGCTGAGAATGATACACGAGAGTGAGACTCTCGGATCTGGGTAACCTGGGCACCTGGGCCAGCGGTGCCCAAGTTTTGGGAAAAATCTGGACACCAACCCCCCAGTGGAGAAACCGATCATTTCGAGCAACCTCTTTGCATGGTCGTGCTCGCACTTTGTGGCCCATTTGGATTTTTATTGCTTCTTAAATAGAAGCCTTCCACAAAAGACGTCCGGCCTGAGGAAGGAGGAGGCGGGGTCGGGTTTTTTTCCAAGGGAGCGGAATAACGTTAATTTTAACACATGGAAATAGGCAACTTTTGCGGACAAGGGGGAGGGGAATCAAAAAATTCCAATTTTTTGCGGACGTGTTTTATGGAAAGCCCTTTGTCCAAGCTTACGCTGACAGGTAACGAACGGCAAATCCCACTGTCCTGTACAACTGCAGTTGTACGTCATGCTGGTCACTCCTGGCATAGTCGGTGCCATCGTGTAGCCCGTGATGCACGTATAAGTGTACGAAGTGGCCCACATATAGGGGCCAGCGACGATCGTCCCGACGGTTGTATCAAAAATGTCTGGACATGTCGATGCTAAAGAAGAGACGAAGCGGTCGTCCAGGCAAGACGCTTGAAAGAACAAGCTTACGTTGGCCGCTACAGTATGCCGTTGGTGTCGGGGTCCACGCCAGCGCCATGTTCGTCGTTGGCTGTGAACATGTCGTTTGTGCACTGCCTTGCAGATTAAAACACGGATTGCACGCGTACGTTGCGTTAGTGCCGAATGCGTTTTGTGCTAAAGTCCCGCTGGTAATCGTTCCGTTGGCCGGAGCGGTGAGCACGCCACAATAGCCTTTTAAAGGATGCGACAGACATGTCAATAAGATTTGTCTAAACTAAAATTTCAGTGTACGCTTTAAAATATGCCTTGACGTTTTGAAATTTTAAGAATGCGAAGTCACATGTCGGGCTCGGGTCACTTTTCAAGATTAATGCTCGGGTCAAAACCCAGGGTTCGGTTGGGGTTGTTGTGCCCGAACGCAGCCTCTAGTCGACACACTAGTGAGACTCTAATATAAATAAAATGTTGCTTCCTACAGTGTGTAGAGACCATATTCGCATGAGAACCCGAAACCGAACCGTGAACCGTGCTTCTGCAGCGAAACCAAAAGCATACTCTAAAATGTTAGCGAAAGCGAAACCACCACTCTTCCGGATGATTTTTATATTCTTTCGGAAGCTGAATCAAACCTAGTCGACTAGCTTCGATTCTATTTAACGCGATTCAATTCTCTTTGCTAATGGCTAGTACCACTGTCATTTAGAATTTCATTTTGATGCAATTTTTCCTTCTGTCAAAAACTCCTGGCTCCGCGATTGCGTACGTTACCAGCAAAAATTGGCGTTACCTGCGACACATGTCGGAATGGTCGACGGAACTAGCGCGGCGGGCGCGTTTGTCGTGCCAGGTCCAGTACATATCGCGCTATTAGGCCCAACAAGGATATAGCCAGAATTGCAGACGTACGCCACATTACAGTTTTCCCAGTAGCATGGAAACCACGAAG
The DNA here is from genome assembly GCA_034691745.1 of Prismatolaimus dolichurus. Taxonomy (NCBI): domain Eukaryota; kingdom Metazoa; phylum Nematoda; class Enoplea; order Triplonchida; family Prismatolaimidae; genus Prismatolaimus; species Prismatolaimus dolichurus. Next base: position 19,126 of record JAQGBB010000158.1, read on the forward strand.
CGGTTGCGTTGCCGTTCGTGATCACTGGGACCGCGCACGAAGCTGCAATTGTAATAACCGAGTCGACGCGAACTAACAGAGACACAAGAATGCGATTGGCGCTTACCTTTGAAGTACTGATTAATAGCGGCGTTAGCCGCTAATGGCTGCGCAACCAGAGTGGCGCCAGAGCAGGTGACTAACACGCAATTGCCATAAGTATCATCGCACTGGACAAAGCAACATGCTGGATTGGCACTGCACGCGCTAATGCACGTTGGACTGCACCCCGCGCCAGCAACCTAAAAATGCGATAAAGACGTTGAAAATGCTGTATCTGGCTAATTAAGAGCAACATTCTAACAGACTGGTAGTCGCTGAACACGCACAAAATTTCATACTCTTTTGAAATTGTTGCCTTTTTCTGCACATTTTTTCTAAGATTTATGGCATAAAAGCGAAAAAAATCAGGTCAGCCAACCTCAAGACAAAAATTTTTAAATTCTGATCAATTTAACACGCAAAAACATATCAGAATTCGAATAAAAAATCAACTACCTGCAGTAATCTGCTAATTTTTAATAAACCTATGACGGCTCAAGCGGCGGCTTAGAGTCTGAAATAAAAATAAGGTGTCACGTTCTCTTTTGCTCAGCGCAATAAATTTCAGAAAAATGCGTCGATCGGTCGATCACGCATGCTATTCTCAAAAATGTGGAGTTTTGGACCTTTTGAGTATATCTCATCCGCAGTAAGATAAGCAGATTTCAGCTATTTTGTTCGTAATCAACGTAGTTTTCTGCATTTTTGCTGATTAAATGACGGCTTTTGGTGAACTTTTACTTTTTTTAAATAAAACCACCGTATCTACGGATCATTAATGTAAAACGTTTCTAAGTAAAGTTTTGCCAAAGCCACCACTAAATCGGCAAAAATGCAGAAAAAAACGCTGATTATGAATAAAATATCAAAAAAATCTGCTTGTGCTACCTTCGGCTCAGATGTATTAAAAAGGATCCTAAATTTTACTTTTTGTTAAAAGCGTCCGTGATCCGCTACTTTTATTTTAGATTATGAGCTGCACTTTGATTCTAAATAGTACAACCAAAAATCATCCGAATTCTAAAGGTAATTGCTTTTATATTCAAATTTTTATGTCTTTGCGTGTTAAATTAATCGAACTTTGAGATTTTTTTATCTCAACATTGGTAGACCCGATTCTCTTCCAGCCGGTGCGATAAATCTTAGAAAAATGCGTAGAAAACGCAAAAATTTATAAGGGACATGTAAATTTAGGACTTGTTTACCAGCTATATCGAGTTTGCTCGCGTCTTTTGCAATGTTGCCCTTAAATTTTTCCCGATCGTCGAAGCTCTTTGACGCAAAGGAGAATTTTTTGCTGAAAACTGCGTTCCTACTTAGAATTACACCCTGTCTAATGACGCTGAATTGTTCAAAAACTTGGTCACACCCCAAGAAGTTGTACGACTTCGTTTGTACGACGAAGTTCTTGATCTATTAGCACATTGGACTTACGCTGCCACACTGGCTATATGCGCCTCCCGAAGCAGAGCATGAACTTGACCCGTAGTAATTGGTAAACTGCTGGTCTCCGTTTATAAGCTGTGCGCTACAGCTCCATTGAAAGGATGCTATGATAAAACACTTTAGTATCACAAGATGCTGCAATTGCACCTACGGTAGAGAAAACGTTACAGAAATTTCAAAGCGTGCACACTTTGCTGAAAAGCGAATAGATTAAAAATTGAAGCACGCGTTATTTTGCTCCTTATTTTGTGGCTCGAATTTGTGGTTCCTAGCTGCAACACTCAAGCTTTTTAAAGAAATTTCCATTTCTAATAATTACCTAGCTCTAAAAAATACCCATCCTCGTGGGTCATCAAAACGATTATCGCCAGCGGGCTTATTAGAAGAGCTGAAGTAAACACATGAAAATGTCAAATCGACACTGATTTTCATACAACATTTTCTGCATAGCCAAGGTAAGAACAATAATCATTTCCTCCAAGTGAGTGACCCCTGGGCACAACCTTCGCCGTCTTAGAATAAACCTCAAAGCCTACTTCTTCCCGCGTTTTACCAATTGCGGGCACACAGTTCGGAATAGTTGATGGAATGAGAATGGCGGTCGCATTTGCCAGATTTGACTCTACGCAGGCCGCAACGCTAGAGCCGTTTAGCACGTATCCCGAATTGCAGGCGTAGTTTACATCACAATTGCCCCAGTAGCACGGCGTCGTCGAGGGAGTCGCAACACCGTTGGCGATCGTGGGAATCACGCAGGGAGCTAGAGAAAAGTAAAATTTTCACTACGCGCTATGCGTGTAAACTGGCTGTATCTAGGTTTTTCAAAATGCAAAGGAAATCGTGGCGAATATCCCTCGTACAATGTCCGACATAGTGGAAAAGGATTTTTACGTTTTTCTCTGCGAACCGCAAGGGCCCGGGATGGGTGGGGCAGAGCCGCGCTACTAGCCTTGCAACCCGCTAGTACCTTTATAGTATGCGTTGAAAGCGCAAAAACCAGCGTCTGTGATTGGAGACAGGCTGCCACTGCAGCTGTACAAATTGCAGTAGGTGGTGGTGCATTGGATGAAGCAACATGACGCATTTCCACCGCAAGCGTTAAAGCACGCGGTACCGCACGATGGAAAAACCTAAAAAGAATACGTGCATAAAATAACATCAAGTACTTAAACATTTCAAAAGTCTGTTAAATGCAGCAAATTGTCCAAGCTCCTAAATTGTGGCGGTAATGTGTGTTTCCACCATGAATTACAACAAGATATTCTGTTCGAAAATGTGGCCAAAATGGTATTGCAATAGCTGAAGTGTAATCTTACGCCTGTCTCCACCACAGCTTCCGACGATCCCGACCAGCAGCAGTTGCTAGCACCGTAGTAGTTGGCCAGTGTTGCCGGTCCCCCGAATTGGGGCGCATCGCCACAGCCCCACGACCACGACTGCGCTACAAGCAAAGAGCGGCATCCCAAGGAGCACACTGGAACTGTGTCGAACAAATTCCTCTTTAGGTTTGCCTTTTTTCCTGAGCGTATTGACAATTTTGCTGTTACCGTTAAACAACTCGAGTTGACGAAACCTTCTATTTGTGTTTTTTTTTTCACTCACACTAATGTCATAACCGGGCAGTGTGAAAGTGTCGTACCGTCAACTCCGAGTGAACAAAGGAGAAGAAAAAAGAGACCATGGTATTGAGACTTCGTTGTTCGAGACATGATGATGGCTAAGTTAACACGATCTGTGCGAAGGCGCTTCATATGGGGCACCCCAACACTCTCATGACAGGCGGTGAAGCCCCATATAGAGCGCCCATTTTGAGACCGTTTTTCGGAGTTTCACCATTTATAACATATTTCGTATGGGCACCCTATATGGGGCGCCCTCGCTAAATTGGTGTCGTGGGGATCCCTATACGTGGTGCCCCCACCCACTGATCTGGCGAGGACGCCCCATATGGGGCGCCCATACCAAATATGCTATAATTGGTGAAACTTTGAAAAACGACCTAAGAATGGGCGCCTTATATGGGGCTTTACCGCCTGCCATGAGAGTGTTGGGGTGCCCCATATGGGGCGCCTTTGCACGGATCGCACCGGATGCAGCCGGCGACCGGTGACCAAATTTTCGAAAATATTTTTTGGCTGAAAAGCTTTCATTTAACGAGTTATTTCACGTAGGGGGATCGGACCCCTCACAGACCCCTCTAAGGGGCAAAACCTGGGTGCCCCATATGGAGCGCCCTTGCCACTGTTCAGGCATTGTAATGGGTTGTACTACGTGTACTGACGAGGGCGCCCCATATGGTGTACCCAAGTTTTGCCCCTTAAAGAGGTCTGCGAGATTTCCGACCTCCCTACGTGAAATAACTTGTTAAATGGAAGCTTTTGAGCCAATAAAATTTTTTTCGAAAATTTGGCCACTGGTCGCCAGCTGCATTCGGTGCAGCCGATGCAGGCGTCGCACGGAACGTGTTAAACACGTGTCAAAAAGACTTCGTTTTTCGACTGCTTGTATTCAATATACGACAGCATCGTTAACTAATCGACTGCGAACAAAATGTCCTTTGTTACTGATATCTGAAAAAAAAATTGACAAGTGGAAATTGGTTGTAAATTTGAAAAGTGGAATCGATCGGACCACGGCCGACGCTTTTTTTGCAAAGTTATTGTGGACTTCTTTCACCTGAAGCAAGTCATCTCTCCATGCTTCAAAGTCTCCTCTCAATTGCAAATTCCCTCATGTGTTAGTCAAACATGTAGCGCAACGCAATCAAGAGAAAAGTTGATTTCTAAGGTCCGTCGGACGTCAGACGGGAACTTGTTGGAAAGGAGCTTTATTTGGAGAGGGGCTTTATTTGAAGCATTATGATTCTTTCTACGCCTGCTAACTTTCACTTTTTCAGGGGGAGGCAAAGAGGGAATAAAGGGGGAGCATAAGAGGCCAAGAGAGGGAAACGGCTGTCTGAACAATAAGCCTCCGTTAGTATTCGCTCGCTCGTTGGCTGATGCAATACGAAACTAACGGAATTTGCATTTCATTAGAGTCGGCGTCTTTCGCATGCAGATTTCTTTATAATCCAAAATTTTCAAATCATTTTTTGAACTATTATACGCTTTAGAAGACCACACCATTTTTAGAAAGACGTTACACGTGCGAAATGCAAAGTCCTTCAAATTTGAACAAACATCTGTTATCTTTTCCTTCGCATCTTCGCAAAACTAGAAAATGCAACGACCCGTAAAAGGTGGCACAAGTCTTTTTTTAATGTTTCACCATTTTTAAAACCAAAGATGTTGTCGCCCGGCGTCTTGTCTCCTTAGGGCAATTCTCTTTCTTCACATGCTTTTCTGTCCCATCGGCGGCGACCCATCGGTCGTCGGCGATCTGGTTAGCCTGTTTCCTGGCGGTGACAGGCTCGATGCAAAATTCAACACCGTCCGCGCCAGCCTCGTCATCGCCGTCCGGCGTCTCGACGAAGGCCCGTTGCTCCAGAAGCACATCATCGAGCACATTATCCAGCTCTACTGCGACGCACTCACCGACGTCAGCGTCACTCGAAATGGCAAACCCATCGCACTCGGCGACCTGTGTGCCCGCTACCATTGTGCAGCGTATCAGGAACATTAGAAGTTGTTCGCCACGATCCTTTTCGAGCTAAAAGTGCAAGCCACATTCCCGATAAGCCATGTCTCGCCGCCCCACTCCCCTTTCTCGCCCGACTTCATAAATCTCTTCGGCGTCACCTCGAACGTCACCCTCAACGCCAAGCAAGAACTCCAACAAGCTTTTGAGCTATACTTTTATCTCGAGGTCGAAACTCAACTAGGTATTTCCGGTAATAAGCAAGCGGAGACAAAAGAGCTTTGTCAAAGTTCGGATTGTTGTTCTGCTTGTATGCGTCGCAGCTGGGTAGCAAGAATTCAGTGCTCAGTTACAAGATAGGGCTGGCAGTTTGCAACAGCTTTCCCCCTTTGGGTCCCACACCAACTGTCAACAAACGTTTTTCTACCTTGTAAAAAGGGTCTAACTTTTAAAATATCACCCTAAAAAGTGATCATTTTTGAAAATTTTGCCAAAAAATGTAAAAATTTTTCAAAATTCTTCACACTTTTCCTATAGACTCCCTCTATGATGCCTGCTAGCCGCATTTATGCTTGTCAATGGGGCATAGAGTGATGCGTCAAAGTTGTGCCCACCCTAGTAAAATTTTTCGTTTTTTCTTTTTAATTCGAGAAGTACTTGGCGCACAGCGGAAAACCGGTTATTACCGGAATGGGCGAACTGTCCTCTACAACACAGGCCAGGTGGCATCGCACAAAAGTGCACCGTTCAAGAATGCTCTACAAACTGGTATTTTTAGTTTTACATCATTTTCTGCCAAGAACCAACAAATTAT
>JAQGBB010000159.1:0-24950 GCA_034691745.1 Prismatolaimus dolichurus
TGCCTTCGATATGAGCAGGAAGCCGTGGAACGGTGTCTTATCGAGATAGCTCAGGAGCCATGCTTTGACGTTCTTGCAGCTCAGTGCGTTCTCGTCGGACGGCTGCATCTTATCGAAAATTTCGAGTTTTAATATCGAACTGACGCGTACCTGGGACGCCGAAAATCGAGAAGCAAAAAAACACAATACATGATTTATAGGCGCGTTTTAGCTAATTGAAGCTCGTTTAGTCAATATAAATTGTGCGTGCAAGTACGATGGGCCGAAGTACTCAGACCCAGACTTCACTTTGAGCTGACTGTCGGTTGTATGTACGTGACTTGCGCAAGATGCACTCGGTCTCTAGGTTCGATCCCCGTGGGGATCGAACGGCTCGTTCGCATAGATGATAAAGAGCCTAGCTTTAGGTTTTTAGGGCCACTAACGCACGTCAGTGACCCTATTGCGGTGGGCCACGTCTGTGTGTGTGTCGACACTATAACTTTCGAAAGAAGAGAGCTAGCGGACTGAAACTTTGTGTGCGGGTACCTTGGGGCAAAAATTCGTAGTAACACCGAAAATCAAAGCAACGTCAACTGAAAATTTCAAGCTGGCGAACAAAAATTGCAAGTAAAAGAAATTAACTCAAAATTGAAAAATAATTGCAAAACTTGATGGAAAATCACAAACGTTTGTTAGAAAAAATCAATAACAAAAAATTAACTGAAATTGTAACAAACACGCGCACCAAGAGTCACTGTCCATTGGCCGGTTTTCTTAAAAATTCAGAACCGGATTTCTCGACACTGGCTGCACATGCAGCGGCGTACAATGTATCAAAATAATGGCCGCAATTTGGCCGTCATTTTGACTTATTAAAGCCCGTCAAGGTTCAATCAGTCTTGAGAAATCTGGTTCTGAATTTTTAAGAAAACCGGCCAATGGGCAGTGACTCTTGGCGCGCGTGACAGTTTCTATTGTGGAAATGAAATAAAAAATAAAAAAGAATAAAATAAAATAAAAATAAAAAACAAAAAAAATCTGATAGAAAATTCAACTATGGCGATTGCATGTATGGATATGGTCAGATAAAAATTGATTGATCAATCACCACAATCCAAGATTTTGATATCAGAAAACGCTGGCAATCTACATCAATTTTTTGAATAAAATTTGGCTTGATGTTGTGTGACGGACATGTAAAAGCCACGCGTATTTTATTGCATCTTGCCTGGAGTGCGCAGCGCGTAAAAGAAGTAGTCCGGCAGAGCCGACCGGCATTCTGCATATACTAGAAGAAAAACACGCGATGGAATACCGAGGGGATAGGGGGAGATAAGGGAATAGAGGATGATGAGGGGATAGAAAGGGATAATCCCAACGTGAACAGTTAGCACTCGTTTTGTTGCTGGCTGCGCTCGCTTGCAGAATGCAAAAAAGAATGCTAACTATTCACTTTCGATTTATCCAGCTGTCTGCCGTATCCCCCAGCTACCCAAGTTTTTTTGTTTCGTTCGAATGTTCTATCCCGACATAGCCACTGGCGCGCGCAAACAACAACGTATTGTATGTAGACGTCGCATTTCGAGCGCGACTGTTTTTGCATCTTCCATGGAGAGCACAGCGCGAAACAAAAGGATAGCTATACGGTTATTCTAAAATTATCCGTTCTATTCTCAACCGCATCCCCTATCCCCACCGTATCCCTCATATCCCCTAGTCAGCCTCAGTTAGTGCACGTGCAGAGCCTTTTTTTGTCATATGCAGGATGCTTTTCCGGCTTGCTTTTCGGGCTTTCCGGCGTACTTGTGTTATTTGCAAGCCACCAACGTTGCAACGAATTTGAAAAAGTTCCAAAATTTCGAATCGAATTTTTCCTCAAATTCGAATTCAAAAATTTCAAACCGAATTTTTTTCGCGAAATTCGAGTCGAATCGAATGTGCCGAAAATTCGATTAAAATGTCTTCGAATAGTTCGAATTTTTCGAATTGTTCGAAATTTTTTGAATTTTTTCACATTTTGCGAACCTCAAGTTTCCTGCTTCCATTCCTAGATCGTTTTTCGCACGTTGGCCATTTGCGTTCGTGAGCTCGGAAACAAAAACTAAAGTTGGCGAATTCAAAATAGAGACTAATGCTTGCGTATTCCATAGTCTGAATGAATACTTCAGCAAAAACGACGGCAAAAATTCCTAGCTCTCCGCTATCACCGCAACGGGACACTGCTTTTGATAGAACGCGTTCATAAAAGAGATGATCGAAAGAAACTTTTAAACTTTGTTCCTCTTTCGGCGTTTACGCGATGAACATAACAATTGTCGACTCGTTCGCCCGCCACTGGCAAGTTGCTCACAACGTCGGCTAACTTTTGTCGGCTGGGGGATTTGGATGGGAATTAGGGGGATTGGAAGGATTTTTAAAGTATGACCAGTAGGCATCCTTTTTTACGCTCGCTTCGCTCGCTTATCTGGCAGGATGCAAAAAGTGTAGACTGCACTTTGATTGTGTGCCTAACTTCCAGTTCCAGCACGAACCAGTTCCAACGGCCGTCGTCAGCAGTTGCTAGATTGAATAAAGTTTATCACCGACCGACAGGCCACAGCTGTGGAGAGTCTAGAGTGCTTCTTCGTACTGTCTTCCGTCTCGCGTCTGGGTCTTAGGATTAGAATTTAGAGGAACTAATTAGCCCGAACTGGCGCCAAAACAACCGTCCTCGTGGTTCGTGGTGTGCCTGCCGACTGACGACGGCCGACTTGTTGACGAAACAATTATGTGAGAAACAAACGCGCACCACCGATTCATTGGAGTTTCGTGTGACGTCCAATCTTCAAGTCGAATTGGTGGTATGCCACTTGCTGGCGAACATACCGCCATTGTTCTCTGCGTGCTCGCAGCGGGTATAATTGCTTTGTCAACAAGGCATTAGGCCTACGAAACGCCTGCTAACTCGTAAGCGTGTAGAAAGTACAACAATAGATTGACTAATTATCACTTATCTTATCATCCGCTTGGAAAAGATTGAGCCCATCCTGCGACGCAGAGGCGGCATTTCCCTTCGCCAGGAATTGGAGTGAATGGTGATTCGAGTCACCCGCTCGGCATTTTGGCGTGCCATACAGCACACGGGCAGCTTGCGACGCCCTTTCTTGCGATCCCCTGTTTGAGTGAACTGACTTTTGATACAGTGCCTCTGCTATACGTCTAATTAGGAGTCCACAGCTCATATTATGGGCTTTATCTCGTGCGTTGGTGTGTAGGTACGTGCGTAACTCTATTTCCATTTTCAGACTATTCCATCGCGATCTGCGGCCACTGGACACGTGGATAAACGACTTAAACAGCATCAGCACATCGCCTGAACCATGGCGTCGTCTGTTGGGAGTGCTAAGGTAGGCTGACGCCAGAATCTGCCAAGGTGAAAGGGTGCGATGGCAAGGGGTAAGCGTTGTGTTAGAGAAAGAAGGTAGGGGAGCAGCGTAAAATTAGGTAGCGGATCATTGTCAGCAATACGCATCTGGTATGGTTGTGCGTCTCAATTTCAGCATCCACGCTCAAAGACGACCGCGGTGAAGCGACAGCACGTCAAGCACGAATGGGTACTCGCCAACTTCGACCACGTTCGTGCACAGCACCAACCCGGAGACGTCCTCTTCAGTGACGCCTTCGGCGCCGGCGACTACTGGTGGAAGCTCGCCCTCTATCCGAAAGACTGCAAACCCGAACACGAGAACTACGTCGTCGTCTACCTCTGCAATACATCCACACCCGGTGGTGTCGATAAGATCGCCGCCGTCGACTGCAAGATGTCGATTCTCGACGCTGCGTCGACGAACATCGCGAGCTGGCGTTGCGGGCGTAATTTCGATGTCGGCGAGCAATACCCTCCGCACTGCACCGTTTGGTACTGGAAGTTCTCGCAGGAGCGAAGTCGGGAGATCACAATCGTCTGCGAGTTGCAGTTCGACGAAGCTTCTGCGAGTTGTGCCATCGTCGATGAGAAGCTCACCATTAGCCGCCTCATCGGCTCCCTGAAGGCGCTTCGCAACGACGATCGTTTCAGTGACTTCACGATTGTCGTTGGTGATCGAAAGTTCCCCGTTCAACGAGCTATCCTCGCTGCTCAGTCGGATGTCTTCGCGACGTTGTTCACGGGCAACTGGCGGGAGCTGAAGGAGAGCAAGATGGCGCTCGCGGGTGTGAGCGCAGAAGCGGTTGATGCAATGCTCGACTTCCTCTACACGGGGAGCTGCACTGCGTCGGTTGTCGACGAGCTGGAACCGACGGAGTTGCTCGACCTCGCAAAGCAGTACGAGCTTGGCGGGCTGATGACACTTTGTGAGGTGTCACTGTGTCGGAAGCTCACTATTGAGAACGTTGGACAACTCTGCGGTATTGCGTCGCTCTTCGGTCTTGAGCAACTCGCGAGTGATGCAAGTGAGCTTTTCGCGCTGAATGTCAAGGCGGTCTTCAAGACCGCGGATTGGGCGCGGTTCAAGAAGGAGCAGCCGGAGGCGGCGTTCGAGCTAATGGAGGCGACAATTCTTGCGAAGGAGGCCACGTCGACGACCGTTGATTGAGGCGGGCCGCAACTTGTGCTGTGAACAAGTTATGTACTGGACTGACTGTGTTTTGCTTCTTATACATACAGTGCGATTTTCTTTTAGCACATTCCATGACTCAGGGAAGCTTTCTTTTAGCCGTCTACCGATGACCGTGACTACCGTGCTTTTCCTATTAATGCCCGGACTATAATTATGCCGTTTTTAGTGCACTCTTGTATACATGCAAATAATGCAGTACTTTTAGCTTTGGCTGCATGCTTTTTAACGTTGTGCGTCATTAAACAGGTCAGCTTTGCGCTGTTGTTCGGCTTCCGAACTTGAGTCTTGTAAATGGCTTTATATGTAATAGTTTGGAGTACTGTAGAGCTTTTGGTTTGGAATCCCAGAAAATCGGAAACGGCAGCGACCTGTTAGCGTGTTCTTTAGTAATTTACGCACACAGCATCCTAGCTGCAAAAAGTACACAATTTTTTCGCTTATATAAGTCCACCTACTGCTGAGCTATAACTGGCAGGGGTAGGCAATTTCACCGGCCGGCCCTCGTCACTACAAATTCGCAACATTGGCTTGAAGTATTGCAATTAGAGTTCATAGCTGCGGCATAGAAGTTTTCACCTTTGACAGCATGTCATGTTCCTACCATTTGTAGCCTTTGTTTGCTATGTAAGTGAAAAGAGCACTGTTTGGAAAAATATTGTCCAAAAGAGTAAAAACGACGTGGTGCCCGGGGCTATATGCGGAAAAGTACGGTAGTTAATACGACAGCGGACACCAACCAAATACGCTGCGAATCAGCCTGCCATTCGGTCAGAAGCTGTTCAAATAATGCAAGCAATGGTAACTTCTGACTTCTGGAAGCCGCCTCGCCGCGTGTTTGCACAAGAGACATGCAAGCCTTGAGGCTGGCTCCATTTATTAACGAATTGTAAGCTGATTCGCAACGTTCCAGCATTGCAGCACGGCGTTTACCAACGTTTTTATTGGTCTATCGCTATATTTACACGTGTGTGTTTCTGTTTGCATTTCAAATAATTTCGTGCTTGCCTGCAACTCAAGCTAATGGAATTGGAATTTCCCTGCACTAAAGAGGAGTCAGTTGCCCTGTGTTCTGCTATCACCGTCTTATTCGGCACAAGGCAAACCCAAGATGGCGGCACCCTCGGAGCCGTTGATCACAGAAGCCGCTGCCTCGCTCGTCGTCACAAGAGGTGAAAATGGCCTCGTCAAACCTGACAAAGCATGCAGTTTTTTGCGTGTGAAACCAAAGGACCGTCGGCAAACATTCGACAGTTATCTGCAGTTACTGATCTCGCTGTTGACAGCCGTGGGCTTCGGTAAGCTCTCAGAGGAGAGTGGTCGAGTTCGACAACGACTCTACCTCGCCTACGGCGCACTCGTGCTAGCCATCTCCTGTCTCTGCGACGGTGGACTCATCGCCCTGTGCATGCACACGGCAGATGGTCACAAATTTAACACCCGAAAAGCGCTTTTGATCGCTAGCGCCGTCTTCGATGGTCAGTGCATCTGTGCGGTCGTGCTCGCTATAGTTCTCTTTCGACGTGGGAGGATGCGCATTTTTTGCGATCTCTGGGAGAAGATCGACGCCGAAGCGTCTGTCTCTTCGCGTTTCCGCCGATTGTTCGCAATTGGTGTACGCATGGTTGTGATGCTTGCAATCAGCAGTGCACTTGGGAACAGTGGTTACTACCTGCTCGGCTGTTACGGCGTCGTCAGCTTTCCAACGGAACACATGGATCTCGCAAAGTTCTTCAACGTTCCACAGCACTGGAACATCGTCGTGGCAATCAAGGTTAGAGGTCGGTTCGGGCCGAACCTGAACCCTAAAATTTGGAAATTTACTCGTAAAATTGACCCGAACTTCCGAACCCGAACCCTAAAAATTGACCCGAACTTCCGAACCCGAACCCTAAAAATTGACCCGAACCGACCTCTAATCAAGGGCACCGTCAGCTCGATAACGCTTGGAGCATCGATCGGCATCTTCGCGGGCACCGTCTATTTGGTTGCAGCCCTAGCTAGAGCCCTCGCGCTTGAGATCTCCTCCGCGGAGACGACAGTCGGGAGTAAACCATCGTTTTCCGACGGGGACGACGTTCTTCGTCTCATCTCCCATTGGTCGACACTACACGTGAATCTGATCGAGATTGGCGATCATGTCAGCTCGACATTCAGCGTCTTCGTCGCTGCAATCATGGCGATGAACATACCACTTCAGATAATGCTTCTCTACATCCTCATCGTGGACGATCAAGTCGGTGGTCTTTTGAAAGTGATGACATGCGTCTGGGAGTTGCTCATGATGTACGAACTCTGGTGTGTCTTCAGCGCTGCGTATCTCTACTCGCAGTTCAAGTCGATCAGTGAAGCGTTCGCGGTCTGGTACGCAAAGGTGTCCGTGGCTGAGGCAGACGGAATTAGCGATCTGAAGATGGCGCAGATCGACAGCAAGGCACTCGGATTTCTGGCGCGTTGTCAGGCGCACGAAGTTGGCGTCTCGGCGGCCGGTCTCTTTTTGATTACGCGAGAGAGCATTGTGACGATATTTTCGATCGTGATCACGTACTTCGTTGCTTTGGTTCAGTTTGCCGAGTAAAATTTACACATTTGTAGCTCTTGTTAGAAGCATTCATGCTATTGAAGCTGGTCAGTTTCGACGTGGGCGCCGTGCGGTGCGCAGTCTAATCAGAGCGCGTAGAGGGCCGGGAAATGCTCAGACGAACAGAGCTAGCCTCTCGAAACACGGTGGGACAGGCGGGGCACGGGTTTCGACCAGACTCAAATATAAACCAGCACCTTCTGACATCGAATAGTGCACACAGGTAGCATGCTGACTGCCCATAAAATACGGTGGGCACTAATTGGAGAATCGCAGTCGGTTTCACTTCTAGAAAGTCAAAGTTAGCACGATAGACATCAAGCAGATGAGTGAGAACATCAGCTTCATTGGAGAGAGATGTTCAGCGTGTCGTCCGAAGTTCGTTGTCTACGGCCGGAAGAGCGACCACGGTGAGCGGATGAATTTGAAGCGGAACCGCAACCGCACCTCTACGAATCTCATTTGCCGTTCGCGATGTGTGGTCAAGTCAGCTTTACGGTATGGGACAGTCAGGGCCCGACGAATACGTACGCGTTGTCATTATCAACTGCACTACGGAATGACTTGATGGGGTCGTAACTGACTATATCTGCATACGTTGTCACAAGAAGGACTACGCGACCGATCCGTATAGGCTCTCCGATCGGACACGTACTCGATCAATTTTCCGCAAGATCTGCATTCGTATTACAAAGCTCTTCTGGCTCTACCTTGTAGAGTTACGTAATTGTGTGTCGTACGCATATGTGCTGTTAGTCGGCGGACGTTAAAGTAGCCACGTTCCGCTTTTGTTCTAGGACACGGCGTACTTCGATTGATGGGCAGAAATCTACTTCGAACATCGTGTCATAGCTTCATAACTAAATACAAAGTGCCTGTTTGAACACTGCGCATGTATTGTAAGCTTGTATATTCAGGTTGAATGTTTACCATGTCTTGTTCGCTGTCTGCACTATTACATGGTTGGGTTTACTTTTTGGGCTTCAAAAAAGGAGTCAAAAATTGGGGGAAAAGGAGAAAAAAAATCAAAATCGAAAATTGACGCCTTATAACTGTTTAGAAACACGAGAAGGCAAAAGCAATGGCAGATTTGAACTCCTCTCGGCGACGGCTACACGCCCAGTAACTTTCCCATTTTTTGACAAAATCTGTTTAACCAAAAAAGCGCAAACATGCCCTGCACATTACGGCATACTCAAAACTGCGCGTAACGTGGTGCTCACTTTCAGCAAGCCGAAGAAATATTTTTAGATAACCGAAAAATTTTTAGATTTTTGGTGAAAAACTAAAATTTCTCAGAAAAAGGATAATGAAATTCACCCTTGAAAAATGACAAAAACAGAAAAAAGGACATCCCAACCCTGTTAACTATGCATTTAAGCTTCTTGTGCGGTAAAGGGCAAATTCGCCTTATATTAAAGAAAAGGAAGCAGCACTTAATAAAAGGATAGTAGTACTGGACATGCTTCGATTATAGATTCGTCTCCACGAGTCTAACTTCATCGTTTTTACCACCTCAGAAAGCACATCGTCATTCCAATAGCAGCATCGTCTCTTATATACAGAAGAACCGATCACATCGCAACAGACGTTCGGAGCAGAATTGCAACACAAAACAGGTAAAGCAACATGTAAAAAACAAGCCTACAAGACGTAAACTGTAAAAGAAAATCTTTATAACAAAAGATCGCTTTACATCGTTACGAACATTTCCAGTGAACGCGAACGACTCCAGCCTCGAGACGATCGCTACCGACGAAGACAAGTGTACTTAAAATACAAGGAACCGATGTAAAACACGATCGAAGAAAACAAGCTAAACTACGGCAAAGTCGAAGCAGTGAAGAGCACATTGAAAATCGATGGAATACGATATAGAACAAGAGACGATAGAAAAACAACGCGAGGTATGTTCGGGCGCGGCATCGACAAATACTAGGCCTAAACAAGGCAAAACGCCATGGAAACACGGTCAGTCCGCCAGACGAAAAACACGCACAGTCAAACAGATGGCGGAATACAGATCACGTGACACTAACTATATAAAACTGATTATCAAACTAAAATACACGTCCGCGTACTTACAAATATACACAACGAAAATAAGCAGCACATAGCGACAAATAGCACTCTAAACTTCATCCAACATTTTGCAGTCGTCACATAGCAAAAATCATTATCACAAGTCTGCGCAGCCTCCAAACTGTTCGGTTGGTTTATTCGACCAAATGGAATTGTCCAATCAGAATCGAGCAAACAGATCGGTCCGACCAATCAGATCAAAGCGCGCTTGACCACAGCGAGAGACGAAGCAGAAGAATACCCGAATTCGTCGTCAGAAGAGCGGAAACTATTTCTTATCGGCAGCCAAGTCACTACATCTCCAGTGCTGCTCTATCTCGTCCGTCGATAGCGATCGGTGTCAAGTGCAAATGTCCACCGCAGTAAGTAAAGGAAACTGCACGCGGCGAGAAGGGCAATGCTCGACGAGAAAGTTAGTGTCGCCGACGCGCCTTGCGGTGGCACATCGACGCCAGGTGTGTCCGTCCTGTACAGCGTCGGTGGTGTTGTGCCTGCAAGAACAAAAATACGTGGCATCTTTATGACAAAAAGAGCACGCAAACAGCCTCGATGTTCAAGCTATCTTCTACGTATAAAAGCGAAAATATCACGTGCTCATTGCCGACTAATTTCTATTGGTCATTGTAAAAGAACAACCACCAATCACTCGCCCTCACTTCCGGTTTGGTCAACACGTGAGCTAGCGACTAACCTGCCGGTTTGTGCACGTGCACAATAGCACGTGTCGGCTCCACCGTCTCCGGCTCTTCATCGTCGTCAATGGGGCCAGCACCAGATCCTGAGCCTGCGACCATCGACGCATCGTCGCCGTAGTCCTCGTCGTCGACGATCGTGTCCACGGGCGTCACACCGCCGTTACCCGAATACCTGAGGAGAAAAGCAGCGAAAAGATAATCAATAAATCGAAAATTTCGATCACTCAACAACATATGGTTCAGATAAGTTTTGAGCTGGAAAAAGGAGAAAAAATTGCGAAAAAAACGGGTAGCGTGGTGCTAGCCGAAAATATTTTTAGATTTTTGGTGAAAAACTAGAAAAAAACCAAAATTTCTCAGAAAAAAAATAAAAAGTTCACCCTGAAAAAAGACCAAAAATAAAAAAGGATATCCAAGCATAAACCATCAAGCTTACCAAGCGTCGTCCTTATCGACGTCAGAATAGAAACCGGTTGTTGGTCCAATAGACGGCGGCAACGTCGACGTGTGCCTATGCTTTGACCCTGCATTAGCGCCCTGCTGCTTCGGAGCAGCACCAGCGGCGGCCGGCGCCTTCGTCACCCTTTGTTGCTGCTGGCCACCGGAGAACTGTTCGAGCGTCTAACAAGATAAACGGATTATAAAAACTTCCCTCTTCATCGCTAACAAGAAAAATAAGCCAACCCACTTTTTGCAACCGCTGCATGCGACGCTCCAGCTGCGCGTTCTCAGCAGCAGGCCGATCGGCGGGGAGACTAACAGTCACTTCCGGATTCGGACTCTGCTTATCACCGAGAATCTGCACTGCATGTGTATAGCTAAAGTGGAGAAAGAGAAACAGCTATCTCGTTCATTACAGATAAATCTAATCGAACTGTAGCCACCTGCCGCCGTCCGTACTCGTACCATATGAATATGCAGACAAGACCAAAACGCATTCTCAGCTGCGTTTACAGGGTGAGCCCAGCTGTACAAACCACGGCCAGGCTGCACGCAGCAAACTGTCGATTAGCTAACGGAAACTCAATAAAACCCAACAATTCGCAAACGACGAACAGAGTATAGAGGAAAAACCAACGACGAAGAAGCAAAAATCGTCTCGTCGCTTCTCTAGAAGAGGCAGAGATCCACTTGCTAATAGCCAACGCTCGATGAACTTGTCGACTACGCAAACACACGTCACACAAAGCGAACAAATGGCAGAGAGGAGGTAGACACGCAATGAAAGGGCGTTAAAAGTGAGGTGAAGAATGTGTATTCGCACACGCCGGATACATCAAAGCGGCGCTCCGTTTCGGGCGGGCGACCACCGTCGCCGCTCAGTGAGACGCCAAGCCGCACACCTTTGTCTCGCGAGCCAGCGCGCAATATTTGCAATCCACACATCAAATCCATCGTCCATGAAAGAAGAGTGGCACGCGAGCTAGGTGAGGACGGTCAGCTAACACCGCATAAGCTGAGCTAGTTTCCATCCAATGATCCGAAGCGCACACGCAGCGATAGCGAGAAGCGCAAAACGAGTACAAAGATAAACTCCGCAGGATGAGGAAGGGTGCGGGAGTGAAAACAAAGGCGACCTTTACGCATCGCAACGTATCCGTCCGTTGTTCTCGTAGCGACAAGCACAATCAGCGTAGCTTGCAAAACCGGTAAAATCCGCGTAAAGAAAGCGCAAAAAACGTTTGAGTCACTCTCACTCAATATAATAACATTAACGGCATGCAATATTCATCAACGTGTGCTGATGACTCGCCACGTCATAAGCAGAAGCGATTCGCGCACTCAAGGGCTCTTACACGGCGCCGCCAACGTGCTCGAACAGGCGCTATCGCTAACACGTAGAAAATCTGCATCCTCACACAATATATCAAGCGAAAGACGGAAAATGATCAGCAGAGAGACGCGAAAGAAATCCGTTTTCTCCTTCGTTCAACATATGCGTGTGCACGACGGACGATCGCATGCATACAACGAAAATGCATCGATTTCGCGGGGTCCAAGACGGCCACTGCTCGCGAAAGCTCAGCTGAGGCTGCCGGTATTTTTAGACCACGCCACGCCCAAAAGTGGCGCAAAGCAAGAGGAAGGAAAAGCGCTTAGCTCAGCTCCTCGACTCTCCAAATAGCGCAAAATCTCAGCTGCACGCAAAACGTCCTCATCATTTACGGCGCGCTTGCATGAGCACACAAAGAATTGAAGATCCGCGGGAAAAAGGCGACATCCGCACCCGCAAATCGTGTTCGCGCACGAAACATGAGCTTACGCGATGGCGAAAGTTGTACAACTCTAAATTCGAATCGAATCATTTTGAAGGAAAAATCGCCCGAAACAGAACGC
Organism: Prismatolaimus dolichurus; assembly: GCA_034691745.1. Taxonomy (NCBI): domain Eukaryota; kingdom Metazoa; phylum Nematoda; class Enoplea; order Triplonchida; family Prismatolaimidae; genus Prismatolaimus; species Prismatolaimus dolichurus. Next base: position 12,273 of record JAQGBB010000159.1, read on the forward strand.
CAGCAGAAAGGAAGAAAGGCGAGAGCAGAGTAAATTAATAAGCACTTCATTCGCACGTCACGCGAGCCAGTGTCCATCTGCCGGCGCAAAAGTACACGCATATTTTAAATGCAGAGAGATAGCTTAAATGACGGACATACGAAAAGCAACGACGAGTGACAAAGCAGTACGGCCGGCTCTATTCTAGTCTCGCGAGCAAGCAATCACACCGCGTCGCAAGCGTGCAGACAAAGGCTCTGAGAGTGGGAGCTTAATAAAAAGCCCCACGCCGTGCGGCGGTTTTAACCTTAGCTTAACCCTATCCGCCGCCCGCACACCCGAGAGAGCAGCCGAAGGTCAACAAAAGGACTCGCGATTCTTTCTGCGTGAAAGCAACCGTCAGGGCAAACATGACGGTCCTCCTCCTCTTCCAGCAAACACGCGACGACTGATGAGTGACGGACGAGGCTCAAAAGTTCGCAAGGGAGGACAGCTTCGAAAACAACCACTCAGCTACGGCCAGGCGATCACTCTGCCTCGATGACGTCCAACATGTACGCACCCACACGCATGCGCACATTTAAAGCTAATCCGACGGCAGCTAACAGACAGCCAGCTAAGGCGGGGCCCACTAAAGACGCTCACGCGACGCCCAATTGCGCCCGCGATTTCTCGGACATCAAAACAAAGCGGATCGAGTTTACACCGCAATTTCTCGCACTGTCCATCAATGATTGCAAGAATTGCGAAGCCGAGACGGACGAGGAAAACAAACAAAATGCGCCAGCGTGCAAGCGCAAGAGTCCTCAGAGACAAAGATCTCCACCAGTCGCGAATCTAAGCAGCAAATTCGGTCTCGCGACTCCAACGGCGCCACGTTAGACAGACCAAGCGAGTGGCATGCAAAAGGCGAGACAATTCTACTCAGACCAGAAGCAAGTAAGCTCAAGCAAATGCAGTTTTCTAGAGAGGAAAAAATTCTCGAAAAAATCGGACAAGCGAATTCTGGGAGGAGAAAAAAACCAATATCACTCATCCCCACACGCAGCACATGCGACACGCAAGATCCGCGCACGCTTCATAACGTCCGCCGCGACTGGCGGTACCGCGCGCCGCTCTGGGTCTGGAGCGCCCGCCGGATCTGGCGTGCACGCACGTTCAAGGTATCAAGGAAAATTCCCGCCTCCGTCTGGCTCGATGCTAATCTTTTCTCTCCAGACGAGAAGCAGAGCAACAGAAACGGAGAGAAATTACCTCCAGAGATAGCGCTCACGCGCGGGCGGCACGTCAGGAAACCGAAGCAGAAGAAACGACGACGACATGATAACGAAACGGGGCAAACGCAAACAACAACGACAAATCATTCGCCGCAAGACACGAGGACAGTTCGGCCGAAACTAATGACTACTCCAACTCGCCGTTCATCAGCGAGCAGAGAAACAAAGAAGGAAAACGAAGAAATTCCCCAAAGTCCGATTGAAATTTCCGCCCAGGGCGCTTTTCGGGCGACCGTTTCACATTATTGCATGCATGAAAGCAAGCTGCAGCACAAAGACGGAGGAGGTTGCATTGAATGCAAAGACGAACACTATAACGTAGGTGCCCAAAATGCACCCATGAGAAAGCAAGTCACTTCTGCAAAAGCCACGTTCGGCTGGCTCTCACCGATTACAATACAGCACAGGGCCTGGTCGTCATGGAAAGTTGCTCCGCTGCGTCTTGGCCGCGGCGCGAAAGAAAGGGTGAAAGTCGATAAAGTTACCGCGGCGGACTCGGCTTCGGCCGACTGATCATCCGGCGGCGGGCGGGGCGGCGATCGTCAAAGTAGCCAGCCACCTTCGCTCCGCCCGGACGCCATTGAGGAGACCCGTCATGCATCAATCACGCGAGACCCGGCATGGCACGAACGACCGATAGGCGTAGCTAAACGATGAATTTACGAGCTCTACGACCACAGACGTGCATGCGTCCTAATAAGCAGCATGCAATGCTGAAACGGACGACGACTAGCCGACTACCGAACAAGCAATTATTCTCGGGCTTTGCTGCCGTTTGTTGCTTCATGGACACATCAATCAACATCGTCGTCTAGCTAGATTGGGCTTCTACGCACAAAACAAGCTAAACAAACGCAGATAATTCCTCTCTCGCTTCCAGCCAGTCGGTGGATGAGCCGTGCGCGAAAACGAAGAAATCAAGCGACGAAATTCTATTAAGGCGAAAAGACGGGAATGAGCGAAAGTCCATGAAAAAGAAGCGCCCAGGGTCGTCGAAGATTAGGCAGAGCAGTAGGAGCAAGCTTAAGTTAATGTGGCAGAAAAAAAGTCGAAATTAGGTAACAAAAACGTCTGAGCTGTCCTCATCCCATCGGTGCAACCGTTGAAAACGCAACTTGATCAACAAAGCACGAACACGCTTGAACTCGACCACAAATCGCATCACTCAAACTCAGCAGCACGTTCGCTCGATTGTCGCAGCAGGGCGCAAAGAATTTACGACATCTTTCACTCATCGCCGAGAGAGACGGCGAGGGGCTTAAGCCAAGAAGCACTCGACTCGGGGGCACCAAACTAGCTTATTGCAACAACGACGATGGACGCCGAAAATGAACGCTCTCTTTGATGCATCGTGGCAGAGCCGAACGCAAATGTTTTCTCCTCCCGGCGACGACATTTTCGGGAACGCAAAAAACAACAGAACGGATGGAATGAGCGCAAAAACAACAAATTACAAAACAGACAAGTTTGCAGAAGAGGCCGACAGATGAAGACGAACATCGATCAAACCGCCCGAGAGTCGGGCCGTGGCGCTTCGCGATCCCGCCTGCCTCCCACACGTCAACGACGAAACTTCCATCGAAATTGAACAACCACCAGCCGACAAAACGAACAAGCTACACTAACACACTCGGAGAGCAAACTCGCAGACAGACGTAGACAGAAAAAACATCGCAAAAAACAACATAAAATGAAAACTAGCTAGATTGGGTAGACCAGAGATAAAACGCTAAGTTAGCCTCTTTTTTTCCCGCTCAATCGAGCAGAAAAACTGCAGCGAAAAGCCAATTTAGACTCGAGTTTCAAAAACGGTTGTTTTTTGTTTACAATTCAACACAGCAGGGCAAGTTAGTCTGTAATACAGTCAGCACTGGTCTCAAACTGTATCCCACAATAGGCGGGATGGAGGGAGGACGAAGAGAACGCAAACTGCGAGATCGTAGTCGTCTAGTTTCGTTCTCGACAATCGTCGGCGACGACGGCCAACCCACATTACTGCGCGCACAAGAACGACGACGTTGCCGCTGACATTGATCTCTCGCTAGCGCTAGTTCAACAATCGATCACCACTGCAGAAAGACGGATGACAGCCAACGCGAGGACTACTGTCAACTTCGGCGGCGTCTGCTCGTTTAGAGCAAAGACGAAACAATTTTCTCGACTTCTCACACACGTAAATCACTCGAAGGTAGCAGTATGCGAAAGCCAAGAGAAAGTCCAGATGGACTTCCGTCAGATCGCGTCAATTGCTCGACGTGGACGGACGAAAAGAGAGAAGTGCCGACAAAGGACGAGAAGCCGCCAAGAACTCTTCACACAAAAAAAGTTTAGCGCATTTTTTCTTCCAACGGAGAAACACAATGAAGAAAACTAGCTCACACACTTCGAAGTAATACATCAGCTGGCACACATCATTCACGATTTCACGGCGTCGAAATGCGCTCACTTCCGGACACACACTCGAACAAGCTACGCAACCAAGCTCGTAAATCAGGGTGCACACCACGTGGAAGGCTCAATAACAAAACAACTCCGACTTTAACTCAAAACAAGCAGGTAAAGCGTCAGGGTATCCACAGAAACAGCGGGGCCACCATGCTGATTGCAAAAGCGGAACAGAAAACGCCATCAAAGTCGTACAAATCGGAAAAAAGGGAAAAGCTATCGCAGAGTGACAAAACCCATCAAGTGTGACAAAAACGAAGGGGGAACTTATTAGCGCACGTCCATTCAGACTCAACTGAAAACTTCATTGCAGCGAGAGGAAACCAGACGCGCAACACATCTCAGAAGCTTTCACTTGAAAAGAGGAACCACATGCCCCGAAAGGACAATAAATAAAGCCAAACGACGATTACCTCTAACTGCGCCATTCATCTTCCTATAATGCGAGGAGAAAGCGAGGTAGGCAGTGGGGCACCGAGCAGTAGTAGCTCGAAGCGAAGAGCTCATTATCCACTCCTTCGATTCCGAACGAGAGACAGCTCATTATCGACACAGAAACATTCATCAAAAACAAAGCGCATAATTACGGCTGCTCGAAATGCCACCGTTCGCTCCGCAAGTAACAGGCTTTTTTCATCGCACCGCCACAGAACACAGCTCGTCTGGTAAAATATGAACCTCCGATAATGCAAATTGGATCACTCAGCAAAAGCGCATCTGAACAGGCGTGGAATGCCCGATCATAATTCAGCAGCGTGGAAAAAGTTTCCAGTTTCGAAACGATTGCCTTGTGCCAGAGCGAGCAAATGAGCGAGCCAATATACCGCAACGACGAAACGATGATCGCGAACGCGAAAAGTTCGCGACGAGACCACTCACTGTGTGCGACGTAGAATGAATGGTAGTACTAGTCGGGACATCAAACCATTTGGGCGGACAAAAACGCATCTACCCACTAACGTATTATCTCTTCTGTGTTATATATTTACAGTGCGGCAACGAACCAACCAATCTCGAGCATCCCCGCAGTGATAAAGCACGCACAATCTGTGCGCACATGCGGAGCACAGCTATCCTAATAAACTTTTTACGACACGCGCAACAACTTTTTTCCGAGCAGACAATTCTAGATTTCCGAAGCGAGGCGGCATTTCTCCTTCTCAAAGCGAGACAAAACGAGGCAGCAATCAACTCTCTACGACGACCTGAAATGTCTTCGTTTCGCGCAACGCTCACGTTGCACCTCAGCAGCTGATTGCTGCAAGAAAACTGACACATCTCGCTGACAGCACTGATAAACAGAGAAACACATGAAATTTTGCTCGGAAGGGGGTCTATAATTTCTAGGGATCATGGGGCTGCCGTTTTGAGCTCACAATTAGTCAAAGGTGCCACTGGCCCATTTTCCGACATCACCGCGATCAGTCAAACCTACCGAAAAGAAAAATTTCATCAGTCTAGCAATTTGCCAACATCTCAAGAAAACCCGCATCCACTAGGTAATTTCCTGTGGATAAAAACAAGGGGAAGACCCGAAAACTTTAAATGTGAGCACCTGGCATAACGGCAAGCCCATCAGCAAACACTTGCAAAAGACCACGATCTAAGAACACGTCGCGGCATTTCATAAGACAAAAAGTTCTTTCTAAGAAAGATACAACACGAAAACGAAACTTGCGCAACGAAACACCAAAAAGGGGCACGTGATACATCGCAAGATCCGTCTAATATTTCGAAAAACAAACCTTCGTCTCAGAAACGCTAAGTAACACTAACTAATACATCATCGTCGGCGATCGGCACCAGCGCAGACATTACAAGGACACGCGCGACAGACGTGTCAAACGGAAAAGACACCGTGAAAATCTCTCATTAGCGATAGTTTCCTTCGCAAAGAAACAACACATCGACAACATTCGTCAGTCAATACACACCTAAAATGTATTCCTGAAGTAACAGTCACAAAAAACAAACAGCCGAAGCGAACGCGTTCGTAAAAATGCCGTTACAGAAAACAGTGCACGAGCGAAAAATCAAGGATGCACATCATCGTGTCTCGACCTCCTGCCTCTCGTCGTTCGGCACACGAACGCGAAATCGGCGCATTTCATCTCGCTGCACCCGCCTATCGTCGCGACTCATCGCTCAAACGGCCCGCTATCAGGACCAAAGCAGTCACAGTCGATTTACGCGCGGACACATCCGAAAGGGTCGAGAACAGCTCATCAATGGATCCTCACTCAAGCGCTCCTAGTCTCCTTCGTCCGGCTTCCTCACATCGTTCATCTTTCTTCTTGTGAACGACGGTTCAAAGCCCCTTGCTACTTCCTCGAACGACGCGTAGAGACACGACGGAGGCTCAAAACATTATCCCGCCCATAGGAGACGACATTATCGGCAAACAGCAATTTGCAAAAGCGACTCCAACGCCGACATAATGTAGTAAACGATAACCATCGAGATGGTTATAGGTTTCTCACACGCCCGAAAGGAATCGATTATCGACTCACGATGGCAGAACGCGACAAGATAACATTCCAGCACGTGTCAAAACTATCGCCAATAGTAACGACAACATCTTTACGACGAAAACAACAACCAAACGACTAACTACTCTCCGGGGAAGATCGCAAAAAACTACGCCTTTGACACAAGGTAGTAACTTTCCTTTCACTCTTCGTCGATAACTATGCGCTGTGCTACACAACAAAAAAACATGCAAAAACATAAAGAAAACACATTAACATCGCAAAAAACCGCTGCTCGAGCCCATAAACGTATATCGTGGCGAAAAAACAGTAAAACACAAAACTTTAATGACTAAAAGTAGTTTCGTGACTTGCGACTTCCTCGCCACAGTCAAGCACTTCTCCCGCACGAAGCAAACAGAAGTAACGCAGAACTCTCAGCGAGGGAATTACTCAGAAAAGTACACTGCCTCGTACTGCACGCCATGCGACATGAATCACCGGAAAAAAAAAACAAAAACAAAAAATCGCCGACTATACCCAAGAAACGACGTCTCCCGCTCACAATACTCAATAAACGGCCGGCGACAGGCAACTCAAACAAAATGCACTAAACTGCAAGCTCATCGCTCACAATCTGTCACTGTGCACTTACCGTCCAAACGTCTCTCCATTCCAACAGTCCTGCTGTTCGGAGGACGACGGTTCCGTCGCCGAGCGTGACGTCTTTGGCGAAAACGGCTGCGCATCGCAGACCATCTGCGGTAACTTGCCAATCCACTCCGAGTAGTTAGTGTTGCTCGTCAGATTCTAAACACGCTGCTGCTGCAAACTACCGTAATCCACGAGAAAACCGTCAAACCTGCGCCCAAGCGGCAAGATAGCTCAACAGTGTCGTGTCGTTCACCGTCGTCACATCACTAGACTTTCGCCAACGCGCACGCTCTGCAGCGTCCAACGCCGGCTTCTTCGCCCACGGTGACGCGCTAATACGCTGTGGCGGTTGCTTTACTTCCTCATCGACGAGACGCATATCGCCACAAACTCTAGTCTACACAAAAGCGAATACCTAATCACGTGACCAAGCTGACGCAACACCCAATCAATAGAAGCAGTCACGTGAATAATTTCATCCACTCTCCTCCTTACCACATTATCGAAAATGGCGCCACTAACGGGGAGCAGCTCCGCGATGACGTCACCACTGCTCGCGAGAATCCCACCGAGCGCATCCTCGAGAGCATACACTCCGTCTCGCGCCCTAATCGCATGCATCCATCTCGCGAAGCTCTCAACAAGCGGTCGCCACGGAATGCTCAAATTCTGCAATCTCGCCGCGAGACATCCAGCGAAGACATTTCCACAGAACTCGCGGCAGACGAGAAAGCGTTCGTGCACCAGCGAGGGAATGCACCGACCACAGAGATTCATCCGAACGAACGCACGTCGACAGGGCGTCGACAGTGCATCATCATCGTCGAATGTCGCACTTCGATCGATCAGATCGGTAGCGAAGAGTAAGAATCGTGAAACGTTTCGAATCACACTCAGAGCGGGTGCCAGACTAGGAACGAGGACAGGGGTCGAACGATTCACGCGTGCTATATCGACAACGCATCGTCCATAAATCGGGTCAAACTCGTCGTTCGAGCAGCGCGGTTGCGGAGGGATCGAACAGGCGACGACCTGGACGGAAAGTTCATCGTAGAAGCGATCGAGCCAGAAACGAACGAATGTTTCGACGTCGACATCGTCGTCGGCTTGACTGCCTTCGAGAAGTGCAAAGCTTGCGAGCTCGTTAAATGCTTTGAACGTCCGAAGACGGAAACGTCGAAGTCCGGACGACTTGGCGCTGAGCGCTTGGACTATGGCGCTCGCGGTGTCGTTGAGCAACGTGTGCACTTTGGCTACAAACAAATATCAGCACAGCTTGCTTGCTTCACTGACGCTATAAACGCAAAGTAATCGAGAAGAATGCATGTAGCACACAAGCATTTCAAACGACGCCGAATAGTTCCCTAATTTCGCCCCTTTCGCGGAGGGTGCCGCCGAAAAATCTTTAATTTCCCTTTAATGCTGATTGAATACCCTTTCAGCTAGTACCTATCCGCATACACTATAATCTGTCACCTTGTTTAGCTTTACGGTGCTGATTACAACAATACACTACAAGACGTTCATATGAACGCTCCCTGCTACGTGCAAACCGCCCAAACAGAACAGACATTTCCAGACGAAGCGTTCCAAAACACGCCTCCCAGACTGCGCTTATCCTGCCAAAATCTACGAAGCATCACAATAGCCTGTCGGTCGTGCCGCTAGACAGCCTAATGTAAATCCATTACTCGACCGAGCGGTTCTTCTCGACTGCGTCATCCTGTCTCGCCCGGTCTGGTCTTGTCCGAATCAATTACCAATTGAATTGGGCAGCTCTCATTATTCTCGCACGGCGATAAGCCTCCGCGTAAGTAGCGAGCTAATCTTGCAAATTGTCAAATTGCGCAACGTCCCGCAACGGGCTTGTTTGCTCTTCTTCCCGATCAGATCAACGTCAAATCTAATGAGCTTCTCAGTTGCTCTCCTTTCAAGGAGTTTGAAGAACATACAAAACAATCGCCCCTCAACAGAACTTCTCAACGACCATCCGTCGAATCGATACGGGACTCGGATCGGGCCGGTCCATTGCAATAACAAAGCCGCGTTGAACATAAATCAAACGGGCCAGCAGACGACGACGCATCATCTGCTGCAACTTCTCTGTCGCCTATTGTTCGCACTGAGAAAGAGAGAAGAGAGCAAGCGATGCACAAAACAGTTTCACACCGGCGGATTAGGATGTGCCCGCGAGGAGCGAATCGGTTCGCCGTCGTGTCGTCGGTCGTTCTCGCTTCTCACCCACCCTGCCTATTGTCACGCTGTCGTTTCTCACCTCTGACTTTTTGCCGTCCGTCGACCCTTGTCCTTCCCGTGTTTAAGCCTCGCCTTTCTCCTCAGGGTCGCCCCGATGGATTAAGTCCGGCCGTTGTTTTCATTAGCTAACCACATTCCATTCCGGCCAGGGTGCCTCACATCATTACCACCTTGAACGCGACCTTTGACTCTCTTCTCGATCATCACAGCAGATGCGCCGCGAACTGTGCAAATAGGGCTTCATTATATTCCTTCAAACCTGGAGGGGTCGTGAACACGAAAACACTTTTTCGGCGGCGGGTGCGGGTGGCGTGCGGTGGCGGATGTTTTTGATGGTCAAACGTCAGCTAGATGGCATAATTACTTTCGCTCCCCTCTCCGCGCCCGCAAGCGTCCATCCGTCCCATCATCGCTCATTGTCCACGGCGCAGCGGGCCGACCACGACGACCACTTACGGCCAATTGTAGGGCACGCAATACCGTACAATAAATCACTCATCAAGCAGCCCGCCCTCCTAACGAGCGGCCAGAGGCAAAAGTCGACTACTAGTCTATGGAGCGAAGCAAAATATTTTCCTTTCACAAGACGAGCGGCACACACGGCTTTATGTGGACTACCTCCTGGAGTGCGGCTCCCACTACCCACTCATGCATGGCCGAAAGACAGCGTTCGCTCGCTCCATTGCGCAATGACCACTGAAAGCAAAAACGAGTGCTTCCGGATTCGCGCTCAGGTACCGTACAGTAGGCATTAACCTCCTTTAGAAACAGCGGCGCACAGAAACCGGTGAACGACGAATGATGATAGTGTGTCACATTCACACGCAGACTCATGAAGATAAAGTGAAACAGGCCGATAGCATAGCTCAACAGCAAGCCAGGACTCGCAGAGTGCAGAGACATGAGCCTAACAGAGACAGCAAGAAGTTTATAAGCTACCTCAATTCAAGAGTCCACGGTCTCCGTCAGCTGTTCAGATAGCGTACAGCACTCCTAGACTCTAGCAGCTAGCTCTCGCCTGTAACTATCACTAGATTTCAAGCTTCACCGTACGCCCGGCCCTGACGTTCTCAGCCGCATAAGCCAACAACACAGTAAGCACAACCGAAATCTAGCTAATAAAAACTACTAACTCCCCCCCGCAAACAACAAGGAGAAAAACCGAATACAAAATCGGCGACCGGCGAGACGCCATCGAGGGGCGACGACGAACGGTAAAAACTTTGTGTTACCGGGCACCGCGTCGCCGTCAAAGTTCGACGTTCAAAAAAACAGAAGAACAAGTTCCCACAGACACAAGAAAAACGCCGTCGAGCGCCTCAAAGAATGCTCCTTCGGCTCCATCCAATTTCTACCATAGAAATTCGCTCATTTGTCAAAATCCACGCATCGATTCCTCCCTGGCTTCCTCTCGCAATCATTCAGCAGAAGTCAAGCCAATCATTACTCAACAGGCGTGGCCGATACGCTCATCGATCACTCAAATGTCAACACAAAGTTTGACTAGCCATCTCGAACAACACTCGACGACGAATGAGCAACAACAAACACGCGTTATTGAGGGGAATAACATGTGATTTATGCGTCCACCCTCCCCGTGCGTCCTTTTGAACGGCGCCGACAGACAAACGTAAACAGCTCAATTGTGGACACTCGCTCAACCTGCTGCACAACTGACGTATATTACCTCGAATGGTCTCGATGTGCGTCTGCAGGAACGCCTGAAACGGAGCGCTCAGATTGCGCAACATCGACGAGAAGTCGCTCGACGCTCGCTCGAACGCGTGCTCGACGAGCGACGGCGAACAGCATGTCTCGCGTTGATCAGTCGGTAGAACACAAATCGAATCTGCACAAACACATAAAGAACATGACGAGCAATAGCCAGATCACACAGACTAAATTTTGCCTATGAAAAGGTAACGTGCTCAAAAATTATGTTAGAACTTTTCTATACATTGAAGTGCGTAATTATTGCGCTAAATAGACAGAGCGGTTCGTCTATGCTAATGAAAAGCTAAACATGTACAAGCAATCTGTCCTCCTGACTGAACTCAACAGTACTTATGTACAAAATCAATCGATAATTGTCTTGATCTGATACGCATTGCACACCGCCACTACTAGAACATCCTCAAGTCTGTCACGTTTAGAAAGCCCATCACCGCAAACACGGCGGCCCTACATCATCAAAAGAAAGATGCAAAGCATTTCGAGCATAGCGTACAACAAACAAATCGAAAAGCTTGTAGAGATGAGCTCAAAACCCGACTAAGCTAAAAGTGCAAACAAGTGTCAAACGACACACAATGGACAACTTGTTGTTCAAAAGTGGAGGCAAACATAAAACTGAGGGAGACTAATTCACATCGTATTGTCAGAAACATCAGCGTACGTATGTACACTACTTGACCCTCGTTTCGCCTGTAGAAACTCTCTCCCTTGTTCGTATCCGGTAGCACTCAAAAATCGCTTTGTTTGTCCCGTGAATATCGGCTATCCATAAGATACAGCTAACTCCTTTGATGCACAATACAGATGAAAATAACAAAACGATCAAAATCTGTGTGAAAAATTGGTTAGACAGCAAGCTGAGTTAGAAAAATAATGCAGAACTTACCGTTTGCTTGGCGATCTCGCAGTGGCGACAACGCTGCACGAGGATAATCGGCTGTAAACCTCTCCAAGTGGACGCAATGTCTGGACGTAGACGAGATGGCTCCAGCAGCGATCAACAAGGTGAAAAAGAGGAGAGCGACAGAAGCAAACTGCATCTTCGTCGTTACATCATTCACGTCATTTAAAAGAAGCTACAGCTGCAAATTAACAAAACATTATCACTAGATGAAAACTTGCAAGTAAACACTGCACAAACTTTTTGACTACGCCCGAAAAACAGCGATGCACAAAAAGCAGGCATGCCAAAAAGTACAGTTCCAGCCAATTTGATCCGACTATTTTGCGGCCTTGGCAATTGCGACGCTAAATTCAACTGACGTTGCGCTAGTATGCTGAAAGTCACAATTCCTGCAATCTGAGTCCCGAGCTTGTTGCAAAAATGCAAAAGAATTCACGCTTGAAGAAAACGCGCGAAAACAATTTTGCGCATGCTGTCAACCGGCCAATCAGACCTGTTCGAGTGCATTTAACAATGCGTTGGCGGCTTGGTGTGTTGCAAAATTTGCGTATGTGCTCTCCGTTGCTATAAACAGCCAATATGTAAAGAGATGAAAGAAATGGAAAGTATCACAATCTCGCAAAAAGGTACCTTGCTATCGATAGTACGCGTTTTGTAAATCAGCGGTCCCGTACTTTCCACGTTGTTTTCCTATGCTGCACATTTCAAAGCGCATCTCTGCCACTTTTCCGCCATATTTCTGTCGCCAATATTCACCGTTCTTTGAGAACCATCGACATCAAATTACATTCAATATGGCGATTTTGAGATAGTGATACTCTCTATCCAAACTGGATTACAGGTAGGGCGTTAAGAAAGCGTGCATGCACGCGTGGTGTGGTTTGTCACCAGTCAATGCGCAAACTTGCACTGGATTCTTTCATTGGCCGCGCGTCGCTATCGATACTTCAGCTTCGCGCGC